>RJWJ010009501.1:6648-35241 GCA_004363605.1 Indri indri
CCGAGTAGCTGGGACTACAGGCATGTGCCACCATGCCCGGCTAATTTTTTCTATATATATTTTTAGCTGTCCAGTTAATTTCTTTCTATTTTTGGTAGAGACGGGGTCTCGCTCTTGCTCAGGCTGGTCTCGAACTCCTGAGCTCAGAATGATCCGCCCGCCTCGGCCTCCCAGAGTGCTAGGATTACAGGCGTGAGCCACCACGCCCGGCTAGGTTATGCATATTCTACCTGAATTTGCTACAGTTGAGGGATTTTCACACCTTCCCTCCAGGTTGGATAATTTGCTAGCATGAACTCAGAACTCACAGAACTCAGAAAAATGCTGTACTTACTATTATTATAGTTTATTGTAAAGGATGAAAATGAACAATCAGATGAGGAGGTACACAGTGTGAGGCCTGAAGGGTTCTGAGTGCTAGAGCCTCTGTCCCTGTGGAGTTGGGGTGTGCTATCCTCCTGGCACATGGATATAGGTTCACCAACTCTCTAACCTCCATTGTTCAGGGTTTTGTTTTTTGTTTTTTTGTAGAGATAGGGTCTTGCTATGTTGCTCAGACTGGTCTTGAACTCCTGGCCTTGAGCAACCCTCCTGCTTCAGTCAAAGTGCTGGGATTACAGGTGTGAGCCACTGTGCCTGGCCTAAATATGTATTTCTTACACTGCAGTATCAATGCCAGCATCCTGGTCATGACAGTATATTATAGTTCTGCAGTATGTTACCATTGTAGAAAACTGGGTACAGTGTACATAGGATCTCTGTTATTTCTGAATGCATATGAATCTATAGTTATCTCAAATATTTTTAAAAAGTGACTTAAAAGACTCATAAAATCTTTGAGATTAAGAAATATTTAAAAAGATTGTTATTAATATCAAGTGTTGGAAATGGGCACTTTTATTCACTATTAGGAGCATAAATTCTCAGACTTTGGCAACGCCTATTAACATTTTTAATGTGCTTGCTATTTTAATACAGAAATTCTTTGGGGAATTTAGTTTACAGTAGAGTGTTAGATAAATTATGTACATCTGTGCTGTGGACTGTGCACATGATAATAAAAAGAATGGTAACTATTTCTGAACACTCTGATGCTTCGTTTTACCAGAAAGCGTTTATGGAAGGTTTTCACACAATTCCATCACACTGCTGCCTGACTGATAGCAGTAAGACATCATTGATTATGAGAAGCATTTCAATTTCAGAGATGTTAAAGTAAGGGGAAAAGGAAGTGCATCTTAGAATTGATGAAACCAGATCGATCTCAATTTACCGACATAGGAAGATGTCCCAAGATAATAAAATAAAAAACACGTTGCAGAAGAGTTTATGTACATGCCCCTTCCCCACCCTTTTAAAGCAAGTGTACGTATGTCTTTATATATATAGTTTCCTTCATATTTTAAAAATTATTGCCTATGTTTAAAAGAAAGTCTGGAAGTATATTCAACCAATTATTAACAATGGTAACCTCTAGGGAATTCAGTTTGCTAAGGAAGGGATGTACATGGGAAAAGAACTTTCATTTTTGCAATTAAAAAAAGTTTCTTCTTTTAAAAAGTCCAACAGCTGATCTTTGGATAATAAAGCCATGCTGGCCAGGCACAGTGGCTCACACCTGTAATCCTAGCACTCTGGGAGTCCGAGGCAGGAGGACTGCTTGAGGTCAAGAGTTCGAGACCAGCCTGAGCAAGAGTGAGACCCCGTCTGTACTAAAAATAGAAAAAATTAGTATACGCCTCTAGTCCCAGCTACTCTGGAGGCTGAGGCAGGAGGATCACTTGACCCTGGTAGTTTGAGGTTGCTGTGAGCTAGGCCAACGCCTCGGCACTGTAGCCCAGGCCGCAGAGCGAGACTCTGTCTCAAAAAAAAACCAAAAAAAAACCCTATGCCTCCAGCCTTGAAGACTACTATGCTGTAAATTGCATCTTTGCGTTAGGAATGGCTTACCAGTAGTTTTCAAACTGGCAGTCAGCAGCCTGGAATTAAGTTTCTCATTTTATATTGTCTCAGATTTAATGAGGTGGAACTCATCCCCACCCCATGGGTTGTACACTTCTTTTTGTCTGAGGACAGATTTTCTTGATAGTGTTCTTGCCAGTGCCTGAGAGTCCTGTTTTTACTTGGACATTTATGTGACACTTTGGGGACTCTGTAGGGATTAAAGGCCTGTGACCTTCCTGTAGTCAGTCTTCATCTCACTTGTGTCCATACCCTGTCAGGTGATGCCTCAAATTGGGGCCGACAGGTTACAAGTGAATCTGTCAGTCTGACAGCTGTGCTGAGACAAGCCTCAGAGGGAGAGCTCAGGGAGCCAAATAATTAGGTGGAAACTCTGGGAGTTCCAATCCTGGGATCGTCTGTTGATTTACTGGATAACTTCAACAGTTGACTTCCTTATAGTGTATCTTAGCTTCTCTGCCTGTAAAGGAGGAAGATTAAGTCTCATCCTGAAAGGACTGAGTTAGGAAATAACTCTGATCTGATTAGATCCTAACATCTTTGATTCAGGAAAGTAAACTCTAATTTGAGTTAGTTTCTCAGAATTCTTTAGCACTACTACTGTGCTGAAGACTCCTTCCTAATATTCAAATCTAAGCTAGATTTTTCTTTCTTCTCTCATAGTGTTGTCCAGTAGAACTTTCTGCAATAATAGAAATGTTCTATATCTTTTCTAATTTGTTTTTCGGACACCAATTCTCTGGACAACTACTGGATGTCCAACAATTCTGTTCAATTATCTACCTTGAATTAACATCACATCTCACAAGTTAAACGGACCTAGTCCCGCAAGATTGCCCCCACTTCCGAAGCCAGTCACAAGTCCTGGGCCACCTGTACTTCTGACCAACCAACTGTGAATAAGAGGTTCCCACAAGCCCCTCCTTAAGTTTGAGACTTTGGCAGAATAGCTCACAGAACTCCGGAAAACACTTTACAGTGTTTCTTTTGGGTGCATATGAATTTGTAATCTCAGATTTTTAAGAAGTGACTTAAAACACTCATAAAATCTTTGACATTAACAAATGTTTTAAAAGATCACTATTAATACCCAGTGTTGGAAATTTAATTTTAATTTTTTTGGCTGGGCGTGGTGGCTGACGGCTATAATCCTAGCACTCTGGAAGGCCGAGGCAGGCGGATTGCTTGAGTTCAGGAGTTTAAGACCAGCCTGAGCAAGAATGAGACCCCGGCTCTACTAAAAATAGAAAAATTAGCTGGGCGTTGTGTTGCACACCTGTAATCCCAGCTACTTGGGAGGCTGAGGCAGGGGGATCGCTTGAGGAGTTTAAGTTTGTTATGAGCTAGGCTGATACCATGGCACTCTAGCCCAGGCAACAGAGTGAGACTCTGTCTCAAAAAAAAAAATTTTTTTTTTTATTCATCTTTAGGAACCTCTTATCTGAGGCTTGGCTTTCTGTGGTCTCAGGCTAGGTCAACTGAGATCCAAAAATATTAAACGGGAAATTCCAGAAACAACCATAAGTTTTAAATTGCAGTGTGATAAAATCTCTCGTCATCCTGCTCCATCCCACCTGGGACATGAATCATCCCTTGTCTAGTGTGTCCGTGCTGTATATGCTATCCTCATGTTAGTCACTCAGTAGTCTTCTTGATTATTGGCACCACTGTGTGGTATGGCAGTGCTTGTGTTCAAGAAAGCCTTATTTTACTTAATAATGACTCCAAAATACAGCAGTTATGCTGCAATTCAGATATGCCAAAGAGAAACCTTAAAGTGTTTCCTTTAAGGGAAAAGTTGAAAGTTCTCAATAAGGAGAGAAAAAGAATCCTGTGTTGGGGTTGCTAAGATCTACAGTAAGAAAGAATCTTCTGGGTGTGAGATTGTTAAGAAGGGTAAAGAAATTAGTGTTGGTTTTGCTGTTGCACCTCAAGCTGTAAGTTATAGCCACAGTGCATGATAACTTTTAGTACAGTATATTGTAATTATACAGTTTATAATAAAGGACGTAACCGAGGAACAGCCAAATGGAAGAGATGCATTGGGCAAGGTATGGTTGGAGTGGAGTGGGGTAAGTTGTGGTGGGGAGCTTTCATGCCCTCTCTGGTATGCCACTTTCCCAGTGCTAGGCTGTGTTTACCAACCCCAAAACTCTACAGATCCATGAGTTTTTCTAGAGGTCAATCTCCAGGCCCTATCTCTCCCCTTCTGGAGATAAAGGGTTGGTGTGTGAGACTAAAACTTGTATTCTCTTCCCAGCGCTAGGATGTGTTTACCAACCCCAAAACTCTACAGATCCATGAGTTTTTCTAGAGGTCAATCTCCAGGCCCTATCTCTCTCCTTCCTGGAGATAGAGGGTTGGTGTGTGAGACTAAAACTTGTACTGTCTATGCTTGGTGGGTGTGTGTCTTTAGTCCCAGGAGGATCGCTGAACCCAGGAGTTTGAGTCCAGCCTGGGCAATGTAGTGAGACCTTGTCTCAAAAAAAAAAAAGGAAAAGAAGAGTTCCAACTCTCTAATCCTGCGATGGATTAGATAAAGCAAATACTTTATCTGTATTTACAGCTGTTCCCCATTGCTTGCATCACCGCCTGAGCTCCACCTCCTGTCAGATCAGTGGTGGCATTAGATTCTCATAGGAGTGTAAACCCTATTGTAAACTGCGCATGTGAGGGATCCAGGTTGCGCGCTCCTTATGAGCATCTAATGCGTAATGATCTAACGTGGAGCTGAAGTGGCGATGCTAGCACTGGGTGGCGGCTGCAAATACTAATTATCATCTAGGGGCCTCATTCTGTCACCTCATTAGCATAAACCCAGGTGTGATCAAAAGGGTCTTATTATGAATAATAAAATATACTCCTGTCACTCAGGAAATCCCAGGAGTTTTAGGAGTTCCTTGCCAGGAACAGGGACAAAGACCAAATATTTATTTTTGTATCATACCACGTCTGTGCTATCCATTACAGTAGCCACTGACTTTTTCATTTTATTTATTTCAACTAATTTAAATTTAAACTTAAAACAGTTATGTGGCTAGTGAGCATCTTAGTAGACAATGAAGTTGAATGTACAATTGTACAGTTCTTTTTTTCCCTGTCTTTTGCCCTCCAGCACTAAACTGGAATTTTGAAACCTGAGATTGTTCAATGTTATACTTTTAGAGTTCCTTGCTCTTAGGGTAGAAGCTCAAATGTTTGGCAGTGGATTCAGTTTAGCAAATAATTATTGAGTTCTATTCTCTTGTAACCTTTTTTTGGTGGCAGCACAGAGATAAGAAAAACGTAGTCCCCGCTGCCCTCAGATTGTTCACAGTCTAGAGATGTAAACAAATTACAATGGCATATAATAAAAATGAGTGGGGTTGCACTTAATCCACTGGGTTGTGAAATAGGCTGTTTGGATGCGTCGGGGCCTAGTACAGTGCCTAAGGTGTAGTGAAATGGGAATGATTTGTATATTTTAGGCTCTGAGTTTTTTGACTTGGCAGAATCAAAAAAAGGCAAGGATGTTGCATTCATCCTTGGATCCATTTTTGCCTGTAGTATAATAGGTGTTTAGTAACTGAATGAATCTATAATCTCAATAAGATAAAGTATGTGAAAGCACTTTAACTTATGCGCTTACATTATTGTCATATACCATTGATTGGAGATGACTGACTTGAAAACTCTGGAGAGGGAATTCAGATTCCCCAAACCAAAGGGTAAAGGTGACTTTTTTTTTTGGAGTACAGTACCTTTATCATAGCTCACTGCAACCTCAAACTCCTGGGCTCAAGCGATCCTTCTGCCTCAGCCTCCCCTGTAGTTGGGACTACAGGTGTGGGCCCCATACCAGCTAATTTTTCTATTTTTAGTAGAGATGGGGTCTTGCTCTTGCTCAGGCTGGTCTTGAACTCCTGAGCTCAAGCAATCCTGCCTTGGTCTCCCAGAGTGCTACGATTATAGGCATGAGCCACTGCACCCAAGCCACTTTTAAAAAACATTTAATGGCTTTATTCTGTCAGATGCACCATATAATCATTTTAAGTTGTTTCCAGTTTTTTGCTGTTAAAGCTTCTGGAAATGTCATATTTATCCAGGAGAGAGAGGCCTGGACCAAGAAAAAAAAAATCATACTTTGGGATTGGGTGGGACACTTTGTTTATGCCATTATTTCTTTCTGCTACTCCAGTAAATAGGCCTGTTTTAGGGAAGAAAAGTTATGTTCTCTCAAGTGTATTAGGTTCAACATTATTTCCTTCATAACTTTCATTAGCAGTAGAGGAAAGAGGTGAATTTTAATTACTAGAGGATAGTTGAAGCCAAAGAATTGTCAAGGTGAAAGGTTTCCCTTTTCTTCATGAGATCTGAATTTCCTCTTCAAACTTTGCAGTTAGGCTAGTTGGCTCATTATATCATCGTAGGGGAAAATATAAAACCCCAGCTATATGGATTTTATCCAATTTGGAGATTATATGTTGACCTAAAATTTAAACAGCTTATATAATGTATGTAACACGTTTTGGAGGCCCCAGAGTTGTTCAGATAGGTAGGCATCAGCTTCCAGAATCAGCTGACATAGGTATGAGAGACCCAGTGACCATGGATAGAGAAAGCAATGGCTTCCACTAGGAGCTCCAAACAGAAAGGATAGACACTTTGAGTTTCAGGCATTTTGCTGTTTTGCTGTGTGCATGTGTGTATGTCATGTGTGTGTGTGTGTGCGCATGTGTGTGTGTGCGTGCGTGCGTGCATGCGTGTGTGTGTGTGTGTGAGTGAGTGAGAGAGAGAGAGAGAGAGAGAGAGAGAGAATGAGAATAGAGGTCCGTAAGTCTCCGAAGGAGCTTTAGAGAGAGCAATAATTTTAGATGTGATTCCTAGTTTATTGTCATTCACAATAATTGTTTATTTTCATTTTGTCCAGAATAGAAGTAATCTTCTCTATTATTAAAACATTTGAAAATAAATGAAAAGGCTAACCTGTAATATTATGATCGTTGTTAACATTTCGGGTCATTTCTATTTTTTTAAATGTATTTTAAGCTTTTGTAATCATACTGTATAATTTCACATTTGGCTTTTGTTATTTAGCCTGGGAAAATAAATGCTAGATACGTGCAATGCTTGACATATAATAGGCACTCAATAAATATTTGCTACAGAATGAACTATTGACATGTTTTTATGTAATCTTTTGAATGGATCACCAAAGAACTCTACTGTAATTGCCTTAATTGTTACCCTTTTGTTGGATATTGGGTTGTTTCTGAATTTTCCTGTCTTAAAAATGCATTGAATATTTTGATGCAGACTGCTTTTCCTGAAGCATATAACTCTTCCCATGTATAAGATTATTTTTTTAGGATAGATTCTCGGAAGTGATTATGGGTCAAATTAATTATTAGACTCTAGGTTGCCAGAGGCAGAAACATAGTTGAGAAACATCTTGGCCAATCTTGCTGGGGCCTTCCAGCATAAATCCAGCTTCAGCCTTGGCTGTCATAGGTGCTCAAGATTACACCATCAGGCTTTGTGTCTTGTTTCCCAGTGCTCTTCTTCGCTTCTCCCTGGCAGAGTCTTGCCATCTGGTGGTAAAAATAAGCATTGGCAGTTTTTTGTAGTTTATAATCCTGACAAATGTCTTAAGAAAGATAATCGATTTAGCTGGTTTCTTGTGTTTGTCCCTGAACCAGTTACATTGTGGCCAGGAGGATGGAAGTACCTTGATTGACTAAGCCTGTCATGTGCCCACAGTTGGGGGTTAGGTCAGCTCCAACCAAATTACATGGACTGACCAGATTGCTTTAGAATGTAAGGGAGGTAGTTCTCCCAAGGAAAGGACCTTGGACAGACAGGAAAAGGATGTCCATTATAAATATTTTATTAAGTGTTATTAAATTATTAAATTTTCAATTACTTTTATTAAATATGAAGTAATTATAAATATTTTATCCTTTTTGATAGCCATTGCTAGGAGATTTCCAAGTTTGTTCTAGCCTTAGTAATATTATTTATTTCACCACATTGGGCATTGTTATTTTCTAAATATTTTATTGACCAGGCATAGTAGCTTTTGCCTATAATCCCAGCACCTTGGGAGACCAAGGTGGGAGGATCACTGGGGCCAGGACTAGGCAACATAGTGAGACCCCACCTCTAAAAAAAAATTAGCCAGGCATGGTGGCATGTGCCTATAGTCCCAACTACTTGGGAGGCCAAGGTGGGAAGATTGTTTGAGGCCAGGAGTTTGAAACAAGCCTGGGCAACATAGCAAGACCCTGTCTCTACAAAAAAATTAAACAAAAAATTAGTTGGCCATGGTGCTACATGCCTATAGTCCCAGCTACTTGGGAGGCTAAGGCAGGAGAATCCCTTGAACCCAGTGGTTGGAGGTTGCAGTGAACTGTGACTGTACCACTGCATCCCAGACTATACCATAGAGCCAGACCCTGTTTCTTAAAAAAAAAAATGAAAATTATAAAAATATATATTTTGCTAATTTAATGGTACCTTGTTTGTATTTCCCTTTTTCACTTAACGTTTGTGATAATTGTTTTCTGTAACTGTAATTTAAATGGCTGCTTACTCTTCTGTTTGACATATTTGCCATAATTTGCCAAGCTATTATTGGTCATTTAGGCTGTTTTATAATTCTTCGTGTTACTTTTTTTTAAAGAGACAAGGTCCTGTTCTGTTGCCCAGGGCGGAGTGCAGTGGTACAATCACAGCTCAATGCAACTTCAAACTCCAGGGCTCAAGCGATTCTCCTGCCTCAGCCTCCCAAGTAGCTGGCACTATAGGCATGCACCACCATGCCTGGCTTTTTTTTTTCTTCTTCTTTTTTTAAGAGGTGGAGTCTTGCCGTGTTGCCCAGTCAAATCTTGAACTCCTGGCATCAAGAATCCTTCTACCTCGGCCTCCCAAAGTGCTGGGATTATAGGCATGAGCCAGCTGCCTGGCCTCTTATTTTTTCTTAACCTTTGTAGGTAATAATACTGCAAGCATTTTATGCCCATAGGTTTTTGCCTCTATTAAGTTTTTCCTTTGAAAAAAATGTCATTGATGATATGCTTGCATGAAAGGTATAAACATCTTTATGCCTTTGCTTTCGAAGAATTTTACCAGCTGGTATTTCTATCAGTCTTATATGGTTTTAGTTATTTTATCACATCTTTACTACCATTGAGCATTAATTTAAGAATGTGCATTGGTTGATTAGGTATAAAAAGCAATCTCAAATTGGTTTAATTTGCTGTTTTAACAAATATTTTTCACTGGAAACTTTCATTCTTTCCTTGCATTCCCCATTTCTTATTTTCTCCTTATCCAGTTGTTTAGAGTATAAATACCAGACATGCCCTCCGTTTTATTTTATTTCTACTTCTTGTGCCCAGGTCTGGTCCATCGAACTCATATGTCATCCTGTCGGGTGGATAAACCCTCTGAAATAGTGGATGTCGGAGACAAAGTGTGGGTGAAGCTTATTGGCCGAGAGGTAATGTTCTGTGCCACTTTCATGGGGTTAGAAAAAAGGATTAGGAAGAGCTGGGATTTTCTTGGTATTTTATGATAGTAAGCATGTAAATGTTGTTAATTGTGGCTGATAATCTTATTTTTAAGTCTTGTCACTAGAATCTGTCCTGAATTTAAACCAGAAGGAATGGTGTGGACTATAAAAGTGTGGTGCATTAAGTGCCTGTTCACAAACTTCCTTCCCTGAAGTTTACCTATATGGTGGGCAGGAGGGAAAAAAGAAAGAAAAGAACCAAAATGGGAGAAGGAAACTTAATCTATGGGGCAAGTCTTTGTCATAGACTTCAAAGAATATCTGCCAGGTACACTTCAGTGTGGGACAAAACAAAAAAGGACAGAGGACTTACAGTCATTTTCCCTAATATATCTATCATCATGCCATGTGTGGGATGTGAGAAAGATCCAAAGGACCCTGTTAATAACAATTCTGTTGAGGGTATGAAGGCTGTGGGTGTGAGCACAGCACACGAGAAATATGAACATATAGTGAGTCCTGCTCTTCTACCAGAGAATAGCAGGGGAGATAGGTCTGAAAGAGCTATTATTCAGTAATATGTAAGTGCTTAATATGTGCTAGGTTTGGGGAAACAAGAGTGAACCAGACCTAAATGATCCCAACTATTATGGAGTTTATATAGAATATAAGTGAACGACAATCAGGTGTGGTGTCTCATGCCTATAATCCCAGCTATGTGGGAGGCTGAGGTGGTAGGACAGCTTGAGTTGAGGCCAGGAGTTTGAGACCAGCCTGAGCAACATAGCAACACAGCAAGACCCCTGTCTCTAAAAACAATGAAAAATATTAGCCAGGCCTGGTGGCGTGTGCCTTTAGTTCTAGCTCTTGGGAGGCTGAAGCAGGAGGACTGTTTGAGCCCAGGAGTTTGAGGCTGTAGTGAGCTACAATCATACTACTGCATTCCTGCCTCAGTGACAAAGCAAGACCCCATCTCTTAAAAGAGAGAGAGAATATAAGTGGAGGAGACAAATTTTTAAAAAGTAAACAAACATATACATAAAATAGCAAATTATAATAAGTGCTATATTGGGTTCAAACGACATTGGAGGTAGATTTAGATAAAGTTGTCAGAAAGGGCTGTCTGAAGAGATGGTATATGAGCTGAGACCCAAACGAAAAGGAACTAGTCATGTGAAGAGTTGGGCTAAGAACATTCCAGGCAGAGAGAATAAATAACTGATGCAAAGACCCTGAAGTGAAGAAAGGCTTTATGTGCTACAGGAAGCAAAAGAAGACCAACGTGATTAACAAGTGTCTTCATGCTTAATGGAGCTCTAGACCAAGTCCAAAACGAGATCTAGTCTCCTAAAATGTTCCAAAACCCATTCTGGGTTATGAATCTCTGAACCAATCACTATGCCGAACTTACCTGGAAGAAACAGGTTTTACTTTCTGCCAGGTTACCTCCACAGGCCTTGGATTTCTAAGCAACTATTTCTGTCTTTCTCCCAGAGGGAGAGGAGTGAGATAAAGACTGTTTCCTAAAATTCTTCTGTGATAGGGTTTGCCTATTATTCTTCTTTGTACTCTCAGTGTTCCTAGCACACACAGTACCTAGTCCATTAGAGGAACTCAGTGTATGTTATGACAATGCAAGTTTTGATTCTTAGATAATTTTAGACTGTTAGTCTGAATGATGTACTTAGAGTTTTTGGTGACTTTGCTTTTGTCTTTTTCAGATGAAAAATGATAGGATAAAAGTATCCCTCTCCATGAAAGTTGTGAACCAAGGGACTGGGAAAGACCTTGATCCCAACAACGTTATCATTGAGTAGGTAAAAGGTTTGGAAAGGCTGAAATCCTTCTATATCCCATAGAAACCATAGAATGCTGCGGTAAATCAGGCTGAACTGGGAACTCTACCGTTTATAGACTTTGTGATATTGATGAGTTATATAACCTTTGTGCTCTTTGGCTTTGAGAGGTGTAAAGTACAGATAACACTTTGCTGCATAGAGTTCTAAGATGAAATGTTAACATGCAAACTTCCTAGCATAGGAGTGTGCTCCATCAATAATTTTGTTTCCCTCCCCTTAATCTCTTTCTGTTTCTGCCCTTTAACCAGTTAGCCCAATAAGCATTCATGAAGTACTGTTATTTACCTCTCTTCTAATGAGACCATGTCAGGGAGTTAGGGTAATCTAGGAGTAACTCCAGTGCGGTTTAGACTCCCACACTTGGGATACACTGTGTTCTGAAAACAACACCTTGCTTTCATTGTTTCTTCCGACCTTTCATTTAGGAATGGAAGATTTTCTATCCACGTAGGTTAATGTCTGGTGATATGGGGAATTTTCTGTTTGTCTCAGAGTCTTTCTTGAATTTCTAACCAGGGGTTCTTGGATCCATAAGATCACTTGAAGGAATCTTGGAGGGTTTATTAACTGTTTTTAGTGTTTCAGAAAGCCAGCCAAAATCATACGTTTATCCTCAGGTTAACCATGCTGTTATTTTAGATGATAAAAGATTGCATTGTTTCTCTCTTGCTAATTAGGTGTCATTGATTAATTAAAAAACAAACCAAGAAAAACATGATAAATGTTATTTGAATGGGATTTTGTTGGTGAAAAGTTTGGAAACCCTTTTGTTTATAGTTCTGAGCAAAATTACTTTGGATATGAAGGAAGGGAAGTAATATTTATTGGATACGTATTACTAGGCAGGCATTATGCAAGGCATTTTATGTACATTAGTGCATGTAATTCTCCTAACAACCTGCAAATATGGGCATTATCCCCATTTTACTCCTACATCGTAGCTTGGTGCTAAGTAACTTGCTTGTGGTTACATAGCAAATATCAGGGATTTGAATCTAGGTTTCTCTGACCTTGAAGCTAATGTACTTTTAACCACATAATGCTTCTAGCTGTTGCATGTGACTTAGAGTTTTTCATGTTTCTGTAGTTTAGTCCTTAAATATTGACATTTGTAGGGCTGATTATTGACAAAACATTTTCCATGTTATTTAACTCTGGCACTTACTGATTGCATTATAATAAATTGCTTCCGTTCCGAAGAATCCTGTGATAATACAGACTCATTAAAAAGCAGGGAAATTTCCCAAAGCTGCCCTTACAGTGGTAAAATATAAAATAAGTGAGATAAAAGAACTATCCCTGTTTCTCAGAAAAAGGGTAGGGAAGGGAAAGGACTCACTGGTTTCACTCTGTACCTGTCTCAATGTATAGACAGTTTCTAGTAATAACTAAGGGGCCGAGACAGTAACTTTTGTAAACTATGTCTGTGGCTCTCAGGAAAGAAGCATGGCATAGTGGAATGATTATAGGTTTTAGAGTTACACTTGAATTAGAAAGAGTGTGTATATATATATATATATATATAAAGGAAAGAGTACTAGTTCTGCTCAAACTAGTATATGACCTCGAATAGATAACTTAGATAGATAACTGAATAGATAACTGAACTTCAGCTTCTTCACTATAAAATGGAGATAATGATACCATCAGAGATTCTGGAGGTATCTCAGAAATGATGGAATGATTTCAGTAAAATCTTATTTGTAAGAGCCAGCTTAGTGTCTAGTCTATGATAGACATTTAATATATGCAGCTTCTTGTAATTGCTGTTTTAACTGCCTCTTTGTTTTTCCTCTAATATCTGAGATTATCTCACCTTTTCTTTTGAAAGAATGTATAAGACCTATAAAAACAGGAGCCATGTCTTATCTCCCATAGTGCCTGCTGGGTAGCATTCATTTACTCGTTTATTCAACAAATATAAGGCAACGTGTAATGAATGCTACAAGAATGGTTTAAAGAACCAGTTTAAGGAATTAGCTTGAAGAGGAACAGTTGATTTCAGGCCATGATGGTCAGAGAGAAGGTGGCGTTTGAGCTAGGTCTTGAAGAACAAAGAAGATTTTGTCAGACGACAGGGCAAGGAACAATATTCCAGGCAGAAGAAATGGTTTGAGGAAAGGCATGAGGGAGGAAAGCACACAGCACATTCAGGAGTGTTGTTTAAGGAAACGAGAGGGTATGGTCAAGTACTAGAATGTAAGGCTTGAAAAGTATGTTGGGGTCAGATTGGGGAGAGCCTTGAATATCAGTCCAAGAATATGGATTTTTTAAAAAGCTTTCGAGTGAGAGAGATTTCTGATCTGATTAATCTCCCCAGGTACCCCATTGTCTGGCTTCACCCTGTTATGCTCAATATCCTCATGCTGTCTCCAGCTACCCACAGTTTGTTAGCCACCTTTCATTTTCCATCAAAGTCTAGCTCTTACATTGTATCCCCTCAGGCCCCAAAGGGTTAACAAGGTCATCTAATAAGTTACTCTGCAAATGGAAAGGGGCTAAAGGCAGTTTCCAATTAGCCGTAGCCAGCATAGTATTGTCTTTAGAAAGGATTTATGACTCACTGCACTACAGTTATTCGTTTGTAAGTCTCCCACTGCTGCTAGACTATGAGTTCCTTGAGGAAAAGGGCCATGTCCTGTTCATTTTCATACACATATTTACTACTAGCACAGCACTAGCCACTTATTAGTTGAACTTATTAGTTGAACTGAAAAAAAGAAAGGTTAATTTGACAATGTGTACTGGATGGATTGGAGGAGAAAAACCGGAGGCAGGGAGACCAGTGAGAGAGTTATTACTCTCTAGATGAAATGTGATAGAGCCTAAACTATTATAGTATGATGGCAGTGAGGACAGAAAGGGAGACATCTGGATGAGTGACACGTTTGTTGAATTGAGTGTTAGCTGGGAGGTACGATTTGGTTTGTAGTATGTTAGAATCCACAGAGTATTGGAATTGATTATAATGAGGGTTTGCTGAAGCTATACCTCACAGCCACTTGAAACTCAGCTTCACAAACAAGGAGTTTATGATTTGTTCAAGTTAAGTCCTCAAGTTTCTGCCTCCATTTTTGTTACTCAAGCTTCATTATGTGTTTTGAAAGGACCCTCTCCCATAACCAAATTGACCCTCCCCCCCATCCTTTGAGTAAGATTGTTCTAAGGCAAAAGCCAGGGATTTGAGCATACATTTTCAGAACTTAAATGATGTACTTGTCTGCACAGTCCAAATAGGTAGCTGCTTGTCACATGTGGCTATTTAAATGTAAGTTAATCAAAATTAAATAAGATTTAATATCCAATTCCTCAATCACACTAGCCACATTTAAAAAATTTTTTTTTTCTAAGAGACAGGGTGTTGGCCAGGTGTGGTGGCTCACACTTGTAATCCCAGCACTTTGGGAGGCCAAGGTGGAAGGATTGCTTGAAGCCACTAGTTCGAGACCAGTCTGGGCAACATGGCAAGACCCAATCCCTACAAAAATTTTTTAAAAAGAGATGGTCTTGCTCTGTCAACCAGGCTAGAATGCAATGACGCAATCGTAGCTCACTTTGACTTCGAACCCCTTGAGCTCAAGCAATCCTCCTGCCTTAGCCTCCCAAGTAGCTGGGACTAAAGGCATGAGCTACTGCCCCCATTCTAATTTTTTAAAAAGTTTTCTGTAGAATCTTCCTATGTTGGCAAGGCTGATGTCAAACTCCTGGCCTCAAACAATCCTCTCACCTTGGCTTCCCAAAGTGCTGGAATTACAGGTGTGAGCCACCGTGCCTGGCCTGGAAGCCACATTTTAAGTGCTTAATAGCCACATGTTTGGGTAGTGCAGACTTACAGATTTATAGAACATATCCATCACTGTATTCTTTTCGACAACAATGCGTTAGACAGTGTTTGTTTCTTGAGGTCCTACTTATGATGCAGAGAGTGAGGCAAAATGTAAACAAACCTAACCAAATGATCAGAGAGTAAAATACCGTGGTGACACAAAAGAGTAAATTATCTCTGCCTGTGGTATCGGGGAGCATTTCCTGGAAGATGCAGTATTTGAGCTGAACTTTGAGGAAGTTTCAAGTTCGGTGAAGGGGACAGATATGGAGTATCGTTGTCCTTCTGTTTCCTCTCGTGAACCTGCATGTCTCATGAAACTGTTGCCTAACATACATGAAGTGGTATGTTTATAATGTCAGGTTGAAAAAGTGTAATTGGGAAGTGGTTAGCTTTGTTCTGCTTTTATATAGCTATCCCTCGTTTCTTTGGATAATATGGCTGATTTGACAGAATATTCCTGTTTTTGCTGAACTGTAGAGACCTGGTGAATGGTTTGAAAAATCTTAGGCGAAGGCAGAGTTAAATCTTAAAGAGATTCAGGTAAAGAAAGAATATTTTTGGGTGAAGAGCAAAGAAATTGCAACAAACATTTATTGATACTTATTGTGTGTCAAGCCTTCTGTTAAGATGCTGGAGAACAAACGCAAGTAAGATATTGTAACTTAAGGTCTCACTTTCTAGAGAAGAAACATAAATATATAATACAGTAAAGTGTGATATGTGCTTGGATTGAAGTGTGTATAGGATTCAGTTAAAGTTTGAAAAAGAGTGAGGGTGATGCCCTTCAATTAGGTATTTTCTGGTTACCTACTCTGCAGGCACTGTGTGTTATAATAAAGGTGAAAAATAAAAGCTATGACAACTGGAATGCTTATCCTCTGCTGACAGGAGTGTAACTTGGTAAATGTGCTATGGAAAACTGGCAGTGTCTGCTAAAGCCGATGGCCTAAAACCTAGCAGTTCCACTCCTGTGTGGAACTAGACATTTCTGAACAGAAATGCATGCACGTGTTTGCCAAAAGACGTGTACTAGAAAGTTCACAGAAGCACTGTTCATAACAGAAATTATTCAGGTACCCACTGATAGTATTATAGAATACTGTACAGCAATGATAATGAATGATTCCAAACTATATACAACAATATGGATAAAGGACACAAACAATAGAAGCAAGACACAGGAGTGTCCATATTCTGTGATTCCATTTATATAATTTACAAAAATAGGTAAAAGGACTCTATGCTGTTAGAAATAGTGATTACCCTTGGGAGAGGCATGGTGACTGGAAGGTTGCATGAGACAGCTTCTGAGGGTGCGGTAATGTTCTGTTTTTTGATCTAAGCACTGGTAACATCAGTATGTTTCAATTGTGAAAATCAAGTGAGCTGTGTACTTACGCTAAAAACTTTTCTATATGCGTATTATACTTTGGTCAGAAGCTTAGAATTTTTTTCAAAAATGCTATGAGAATGTGAACAAAGGGTTTAACTCTGGCTGAGGGACTCATGGAAGACTTGATATAAGGAGAGGTGGTGGCTGAGCCGAGCCTTGAACTGTCTGGGTGCGGCCAAGTGGTGCGGTGGGAGTAAAGAGGGCAAGCAGAGCGTTTCAGAGAGAGGGAACTGCTTGGACAATAGGGCTGAACCCCCTGGAGAAGGAAAAATAGTCTCGTTTGGCCGGAGCACACTATATAAGTAAAGATGAGGCTGGAAAAGTAGATTAGAGACAGACTGGGAAAGGCCTTGAATGCCGAGGTATGAATTTGGGCTTGATATTTTTAGAAAGCTTTTGAAGGTCTTTTAACCCTTGAGTGACCTGATAAGGGCCGTAGGGTGTTTAGCATGGTGAGTAATTATTAATATATTTTCATCCTGTGTGCATTAGCGAGATGAGGCCTAGTTTCATTCATAATTGTTAATTCCAAGCCTTGTCCTGAATGAAAAAATTGAGCTATTTCACATCCTTGTTTTCAGTGCCTGTCTTGTTCTGCCTAACACTTTTCCTTCTTTCTCCCTTTTCACTGTCAAAAACAAAACAAAAAACCAACATGCAGCATTACCTTGTAGTATCTCTGTCCGCATCTCTTAAGAGGGCTAACAGTCAGTATCTTTTTCATTATAGGCAAGAAGAGAGGAGGAGGCGTTCCTTCCAGGATTACACTGGGCAAAAGATCACCCTCGAGGCTGTCCTGAACACTACCTGCAAGAAGTGTGGCTGTAAAGGTAAGGTGAAGCCTCTGCCATTTCCACCTTTCTGTCCTTGTGGATGTCCCCTTTACTGGATGAAGGAGGCAGCCCAGTGTGAGTGTAGCTCACCCTGTTTTTTAGCCAAGTGATGGCCTCACCCGTTCATGCTATCATTCCAACAAGACTCACATAAGAGTTGGTGGCTTGATGCTTTTCTGTTTACTTTTCTGAATGATACTCTGCCTGGACAAGGTCCCCATGAACCATGCCAGGAGGGGTAAGAGTGTTGGATTATGATTAACGCTCTTAAGTTTTATCTCCAAGGACAATTACTGTTCTGCACAAATTAAGTGACTTGGAAATATATTCCTTAAAGTTCCACGTTAAGCCCTTTCTTCCTGGGCTTTATCTCTTTAACGTCGGAGTTCTGAGAACAGCAGCCTTTTACTAATAAAGAATATAGGCTAGTCACTTCCTTTTAGCTCTATTTCCTCAGGTTTCTTCTAGTCTTACTCAAATATTAAAAAGCTCTTTCAGCCTAACTTCCCTTGTTGGAGCTATGATGAGAGGGACTGCCAGCTTCTCATTTTCAGAGTGTCTTCAATTTGTCATCCCTTCTCCCTAGCTTTCCATGCATCCTGCTCTGTTGATTTTTCTGTCATAACTGCTAGCAGATTTGTGCCCTGCTTGAAGTTGTGGGGTTTAAGCCCATACTTATCATTAATGCAGAGGGAGGAAGGGAAAAATAAAGTTGAGAGAAAGAATACCTCCTCAGCAGAATTATGGGAGCATTCCAGATATTTGGAAAACTCTGATGTATTCCCCTTCTAGGCACTAACCAGCTTCTGGACCCAGAGGTACAAAGTAGTATACAAACACATAGCTTTTTGATAATCTTGTACAATTCTTCTGTGCCCAAGACAGGATCTACCACAAGCTCAGACAGAGCTAGAGCTCTAGAGCGTAGCATCTGTTCAAGCGCCCCTCAATAGCACTATAGGCTCAGGGATGGTGGGGTCTCTTACTTTGAACCTGTGTTCACTAGGCATTACATAAGGCAGAGAAGAATAATGGGAGGTGGAATCGTCCCAGTCAGCAAAGTTTAGGCCAAAGGCATGGCTGGTTTTGGTGCAGCAGAAAGAGCACAAGGGCAGGGAGACATAAGACCTGGGATAGGTTTTAGTTCTGCTGCTGTGTGACCTTGAGCTACTTCTCAACTCTGGGCCTTAATATCCTCTACAAATGTAGGATGTTGGATTTGATGATCTCTGTGGCCCTTGCCAGATCTGACAATCTGTGAATGTTCAGTACCCCTAGGTGACTGTGCCTGTCTCTCCATGTGTTACCTTGGATATAAGTGCCTACTTCCTGCCAGCTGCCTAAGAGCTGTCTTCCTTTAGGGCTTGGCCTGCCACTTGGCTTCCCTCTGCTAAGCATCCTGCTCTCTGGAACAGCTTTTCTCTGTCAGGAATAAGTTCCAAAATAGATCTTTAAAAATTAACAAGCCCCATTACTAATGGCACATAAGCCTGCATTTTCATATCCTCTGTCATTTCCAGAGCAGCCCTAAGACTGTGTTTCCCACAGCTCTAAGACCAGCTGCTAGTCGGGCCCTGGTTGAGTGAGCAATGCCCTCTTGAGGTGATGGAAAATCTCCTCTGATCAAATAGCTGCTCCAAATGATCTCAATAATATTTCCTAAACCAGACCCTTTCAGGAGCCTCTGGGGAAGATCCACCTGCTGGGAGGAAAGACTGCTTCCTCCTTTCCTACTTCTCTTCTGCAGGCCACTTTGCAAAAGATTGCTTCATGCAACCAGGTGGGACCAAATACTCTCTGATACCCGATGAGGAAGAGGAGAAGGACGAAGCAAAGTCAGCAGAGTTTGAGAAGCCTGACCCCATGAAGAATTCTTCTAGAAAAAGAAAGAAGGTAAGTGCTGTTTTGCTTTTATTTTATTTATTATATTTCTTCAAGTTTTAAAATGAAAATATAAAAAGCCAGGTGTGATGGTTAATGCCTGTAATCCCATTTCCTTTGGAGATTGAGGTGAGAGGATCACCTGAGGCCAGGAGTTTGAGGCCACAGTGCCATATGATTCTGCCTGTGAATTGCCACTGCACTCCAGCCTGGGCAACTTGGGAAGACCCTATCTCTAAAAGAAAAAATTAAAAATTAAAAAAAAAAATTTTAAGGAAAATGTACCTTTTGTAGAAATTTTAGAAATACTGGAAAGCAGGCTAGGCACAGTGTAATCCTGTAATCCTATAATCCTAGCACTCTGGGAGGCTGAGGCAGGAGGATTACTTGAGCTCAGGAGTTCAAGACCAGCCTAAGCAAGGTGAGAGAGACCCCGTCTCTACTAAAAATAGAAAAATTAGCTGGTATCATTGCCCACACCTGTAATCCCAGCTACTTGGGAGGCTGAGGCAGGAGGATCACTTGAGCCCAGGAGTTTGATGTTGCAGTGAGCTACAATGATGCCACTGCACTCTACCCAGGGTGACAGAGTGAGATTGTCTCTCAAAAAAAAAAAAAAAAAAGAAAAAGAAAAATCTGTAAAACATAAAGAGAAAAACCAAGGTATCCTATAATCGTTCCCCAAAGAGACTCTTGTGTTAGTATTTTTAGTATATTCTAATCTTTTTTTCTAGGTAATAATATAGATATTTATAGCTACACATACAAATACAAAATTATGATCATACTAGATGTAATTTATATTCTTTTTTCATTTTACTTATTGAAAGCATTTTCTAGTATTCTTAAATACTCTTCAAAAACTTGATTTAAGAGCAACATAGTATTTTACCCTATGGCTGTATGACACTTTATTTAATTATTTTCCTATTGTTGCATATTTTATATTCCAACCTATACTTTATTGTTTTCTTCGGATAAATTCTTAAGATGAATGAGTTAGGGCTATAAGGGTCTTGATATATTTTATGAAATTGCCTTCCAGAAAGTATTTATCTGTCCTCAGCAGTGTGTAAGAGCACCTGTCTCACTGAATTCTTTCTCCTATCTACTACTTAGAGCAGAGCAATTCATAAAACAGACATTACGGTGCAGAAAGAAACAGTGCATTTGTAGTATGCTACACAGAGAGGAAATAAAAGAACTATGCTATAGTTTGATCAGGAAGTAGTTCTTCTCCTATCATGTAGGATTGTTCTAACTGTGGCCAATTACTGCGTTTCATTTTTATTTATTTTATTTTTGTTTATTTCTTCCTTTTTAGAGACAAAGTCTTGGTCTGTCACTCACACTGGAGTGCAGTGGTGCGATCATAGCTCACTGCAGCCTTGGCCTCCCCAGTAGCTAGGACCACAGGCTCCCACCACCACACCTGGCTAGTTTTTCTTATTTTTTGTACACATAGGGGTCTCACTGTATTGCCCAGGCTGGTCTTGAATGCCTGGCCTCAAGCAATCCTCCCATCAGCCTCCCATAGTGCTAGGATATAGGCATGAGCCACTGCACCTGACCTTTAGATCTTTGGCAAACTTGTGTTGAGTGGTTGTTTTGTGCCAGGTGTTGCAACTCTAGGAATACAAAGACTGTGAGGAGGTCCTTGCCCTCACTGGTCATTATCTGAAATTGAGATCTTTATTTTCTAAGTGAGAAAAAGGGCTCATTGTACCATTATAGGAATTAGCCAAATATATGAATAATAATTTATTGATATGTATATTCTCTCCCTGGGTGATCCTGTATCTTCTGAGACTTTAGCTGCCTTATTGACTTCCACATCCCTAACTAGGATCCCACAGGTACCTCAAACTTCTGCTTGGAGTCAGTTGTGCCCAGGTTTGAGGCCCTTCTGTGCTATTTACCACCTGTTAATTTTGGACTCTCTAACTGCAGTTCCTTCATTTTCAAAGTGGGCTTGTTGTGATCTTTGATGACACAGTGTTCCTTGCAGAGGGATGCCCAGCTTCCCAAAATAGATATTATTTTTACTGACTGATAATAATGTACTGACATTATTATTACTGACAAGTAACTTCCTAATTAGAGTTGACCATTATGGTTATCATTATCTCTTTTGCAGCCCTCCCCACTAAACACATACACACACCTCCCACCACACAAACAGCTACCACCACCAAAACCCTGTTTCTATGCTTCTATTTTATATTACCTGTTTTAATGGCAGCAGTACCCTCCCAGTCTCCTGACAAAGAAACCAACGTGTCATTTGTTTTCCTCTCCTTTCCATCCCGCATCTAGTCAGTCACCAAGTCCTGCAGTGGTACCCTTTAGGCACATATCTCAAAATTCTCTTCCTTCCTCCCACTCCCCTTACATCTCTCACATTCAGAATATTGAACTAGCCTAGGGAGTTTTAAAAAATCCATATTTGCTCTCAACCTCTTAAGTGCCAAGTTCATAGGGCCTAGGTCTGGGCATCTGACTTTCTTTTTTTTTTTACAAAGCATCTTCTTCATCTTGCTGCCCACTTTTCTTCATTGTTGATTTCTCACCTTCTGCTTTAACTTTGAATGTTGGAGTGCTCCAAAGTAATCTCATCCTGTTCTGTGGTTTTTAAATACCATCTATGTACTAATAATCCCAAGTTAAGTATTTCTATCCTTATTTTTATCCAAATCTGCATTTCTATCCCTGACTTTTTTTCTCTAACTCCAAATTTAGATAATGGGCTGCTCACTTGACATCTGCATCTGGTTGCCTAGGTGGCATCAAGCTGAACACACCCCAAAACTCTTAATTTTCCTGCCCAAAGCTGCTCCTTCCACATTCTGCCCTGTTTTAGTGCATGGATCACATTCACCCATTTGATCAAGTCAAAATCTGTAGCCTTTGGGTATAGTGGTTTTTGTTTGTTTGTTTTTTAAGTTATGGTAAAATATACATAGCACAAAATTTGTCATCTTAACCACTGTAAGTGTATAGATAGTACAGTGGCATCAAATACGTTCATATGGTTGTACAACCATCACCACCATCCCTCTTGACAAACTGGACCTCTGTACTCATTAAACATTAACTCCCATTCACCCCTCCTCCTTGGCCCTGGCAACCACCATTCTACTTCCTGTCTCTGTGAATCTGAGTACTCCAGGTAAATCATATAAGTGGACTCTTACAGTATTTGTCTTTTTGTTACTGGCTTACTTCACTTAGCATAATGTCCTCAGAACTCATCTACTTTGTAGCATGTATCAGAGTTTCCTTCCTTGTTAAGGCCAAGTAATACTTCATTGTGTGTATATACCACATTTTGCTTATCCCTTCATCTGTCGTAGACACTCAGGTTCGTTCTACCTTCTGGCTATTGTGAATGATGTTGTTGTGAACATGGGTATGCAAATATCTCTTTGAGACCCTGCTTTCATTTCTTTTGGGTATATACCCAGAAGTGGAATTCCTGGATCATATGTTAATTCTGGTTTTAATATTTTGAGCAACCACTGTGGTGTTTCCCATACCATTTTACATTCCCATCAGCAATGCACAAAGGTTCCAGTGTCTCCACATCCTTGCCAACACCTGTTTTCTGGGGGGGTTTTTTGTGTTTTTTTTTTTTTTCTTTTTGGGAGTAGCCATCCTGATGGGTATAAAATGGTATCTTGTCGTTTTGATTAGCATTTTCCTAATGATTAGTAATGTTGAACATCTTCTCATGTGCTTATTGGCCAGTTGTATATCTTCTTGGGAGAAATGTCTATTCAAGTTCTTTGCCCATTTTTTAATAGAGTTGTTTATTTTTGTTGTTGATTTGTTGGAGTTCTTTGTATGTTCCGGATATCAATCTCATCAGGTATATGATTCGCATATATTTTCTCCTATACTCTGGACTGCTTTTTACTCTATTGCTAATGTCCCCTCTTTTTTTACCCTTAAGATTTACATTTTTCAATGTTGTGATAACACGTAACATAAAATTCGCCGTCTTAACTATTTTTAATTATACAGTTCAGTAGTGTTGAGTATACTCACATGATAATATTCTTTGCACAAAAAAATTTAATCTTCATGAAGTCCAACCTACTTATTTTTTCTTTCATTGCCTGTGCTTTTGGACACATTTAAGAAATCATTGCCAAATCCATTGTCACTAAGCTTCTCTGTGATTTCTTCTAAGAATTTTATAGTTTTAGCTCTTACATTTAGGTCTTTGATTCATTTTGAGTTAATTTTTATATATGGTGTAAAATAAGGGTCCAAAATTTTTTTACATGCGGATAGCCAGTTTTCCCAACACCACTTATTGAGAAGACTGTCCTTTCCCCATTGAATAGTCTTGGCACCCTGTTGAAAATCATTTGACTATATATGTGATGATTTATTTCTGGGCTCTCTATTCTATTCCATTGATCTATATGTCTGTCTTTATGTCTGTACAACACTGTTTTGATTACTATAGCTTTATGGTAAGCATTGAAATCAGGAAGTATGAGTCCTCCAGCTTTGTTCTTCTTTTTCTAGATTGTTTTGACTATTTGGGGTCCTTTGAGATTTCATATGAACATTAGGATAGATTTTTCTATTTTAGAAAAAACATTGGGATTTTGATAGGGATTACATTGAATCTGTAGATTGCTTTGGGTAGTGTGGACTATTACGTCTTCAATTCATGAAAATGGAATGTCTTTCCATTTACTTATGTCATTTAATTTCTTACAGCAGTTCAGTATACAAATCTTTCACCTCCTTAGTTAAGTTTATTCCTGGGTATTTTGTTCTTTTTGATGCTTTTGCAAATGGAATTGTTTTCTTAATTTCCTTTTTGGATTGCTCATCATTAGTGTATAGAAGCACAACTGATTTTAGCATGTTGGTTTTGTATCCTGCAACTTTGCTAAATTCATTTATTAGTTTTGTGGAATTTTTAGGATTTTCTGCATGGAAGATCATGTCGTCTGCAAACTAATATAATTTTACTTCTTTAGCAGATCTAGATTTTTAAGTGTGATTCTATTTATATGTTCCAAGGATTATTTTTTCTCTTTAACCTTTTAGCAGGTAAATGATACTTGTCAGATTCCTAAAGTGGTTGGATGGATATCTCACTTCTATGGGTCTTTGGTATGAGTTCTTTTTGGACTGCTGAATACACCTAGTACAATTAGTTATTCCTTTGTTTCTAAAGCTGCTTTGAGATATGTATTTCAGTTCACCAAACCAATTATTGAGGATCTGCTAGGTATAAGGCTGTTTATGATCTGCTTAGTCAACCCATTATCCTACCTTCCATTGCCCTTCACTTAGTAGAGGGATGGTCTGATGAACAAAGGCAGTAATAGTCATCATGCTTTTTTTTTTTTTTTTCTTTTTTTGAGACAAGTTCTCACTCCCCTGGGCTAGAGTGCAGTAATGTCGTCATAACTTATTGTAGTCTCCAACTCCTGGGCTCAAGTGATCCTGCCTCAGCCTCCCAAGTAGCTGGGACTACAGGTGCATGACACCTTGCACAGCACCTTATTATTTTTTTAAAGTACCTTTGTGTATATGAACTTCTAATTCATGAGTCCTCTTTGATTAAAAAAGGACTATAGGAGGCCGGGCACGGTGGCTCACGCCTGTAATCCTAGCACTCTGGGAGGCCGAGGCAGGCGGATTGTTTGAGCTCAGGAGTTCGAGACCAGCCTGAGCAAGAGTGAGACCCCGTCTCTACTAAAAATTAGAAAGAAATTAATCGGACAACTAAAAATATATAGAAAAAATTAGCCGGGCATGGTGGCGCATGCCTGTAGTCCCAGCTACTTGGGAGGCTGAGGCAGTAGGATCGCTTGAGCCCAGGAGTTTGAGGTTGCTGTGAGCTAGGCTGACGCCACAGCACTCTAGCCTGGGCAAAAGAGTGAGACTCTGTCTCAAAAAAAAAAAGGACTATAGGGAGTTGAAAAGGGTGAAGCTTCCCTCTTGATGCCCACTGTTTCTACCGAAATAGCAACTAGCATCATTGCCCTTTCACCTCTTTTTAATCCCTGCATTATCTTTTATGCCTCATATTTATTTAGTAATTATAGTTTATAAAATACCTTCCTATTTTTGTTTCTTCCTATCCTTATACAATCCCATGAGGTAGCCAGAACAAGTATTATTATCCCACCCTTTTACACATGAAGAAAATGGAGATTCCTGAAGTCACACAAATATAAGAGATAATACTGAAATAAGAACCCAGGTCTTCAGATTACTAACAATATTCTTTCCTATATATCACACTTAAATCATTCATTTGTTTAGCTCTTCAGTTAGTCATTTACTGAACAAGTATGTATCATCTGCCTGATATATGTCTAGCATTGTATTGGGTACTTGATATATCAGGACTCATAAAGTCACTTTTTGGTTGGTTTTTGTTACCAGCTATGCCGTAGCAGCCATGTGATAGTATCAATTGATGTGTTTCTGTACACAACCGTAAGTCAAGATTCCAGGCCTCCTGCCTGTTTCCTTTTACCCTCTAAATATTTGATTCCAGCTGGAGGTTGGCTTTCCTTACCAGTAAAAACTTCTACCAGAGATGGACTCTTTGGTGTGTGAGAGTGGCAGATTTGGGTGCCTGTTCCGGAACTAGTAAACTTAGGGAGCCAAATGTAGAGCGGAGAAGGTTCATCTGAAGGGAAATGCCTTTAGCAGTCTATGCCGCTGAGTTGGACAGTGGATGGCAGGAATGCCTGGTGTGTGGAAGGCATGTGTGATAGCATCTCATGTATAATCAAGGCTATAGCACCTACACTCAAGCAGCTGATTGCATACAGAGGAAGATAAACAGCCAAGGTATGTATGGTGGTAAAGGACAGAAACTCATTCCATGGAGGTTATTGGATCTCATGAACATCCAAGGACAGGAAATGAAGTATAGCCAGGCCACATAGGACTGGAACCAGAAAGTCAGAAACTAAGGCTTGTTAGGTTCTCATCTCTGTTTCTTCATAAGTCTGCTTCATTGTCTCACTTCTTTCTGCAGTCTGATGGGAGACAGTGTTTTAATGCAAAGCCTCTAATACAGGAGAAGATGCTAGGCATTTTGAGGAACCAGAAAATGGCCCAGGGTAAAGAAAGGATGTCAGTTGTTCCAAATAATGCCTGTCACATAATAGGTATACATGTACTATCTTTGAATAGATAGACTTCATAATCTTTGCTATCTGTAGTTCCTTGGGTTCCTTCACTCAGTGAGACCTACCCTCAGTTTGGAAAATAATAGTCATTGACTCCTAATACTGCTGGTGGGTAACTATGAAGGGAGCAGGGGCAGGAGTAAGAGATCTTCCTAACCTTGAGCCCCACACCTCTTTTTGTTAAAACATAAATGTATTGAGTGCATGTGTTTATCCGCAAGTCCAAGATGCATTCATTGGTTTAGTTCTATGTACCTATTCAGTATCATGACAATTTCTGTCCCAGTATCTGAATGTTATGTCATTTTTAGGGGACATAATTAGAACCAAAGGAAACTATGTGTTGCAAATGGAAATGAAGTGGTTGGTAAAATAGGAATGGACATTTTTGTACTGAATCCCTGGATAATCTTCTGATGAGCCTGTGGTCTGTGCTTTGCTGGTCTCTTTCACTTATCATATGCCATCGTAGGTCTTTCTGAATCACTATACTGTGAGGAAGCACGCGCCTTGGGGATCAAGCTGTCCACTCATAATACTGAGGTTTAGCTATATTTGATTTGGAATACAATTTTCTCCTTTTTTTTTTTGAGACAGAGTCTCGCTCTTTTACCCGGGCTAGAGTGAGTGCCGTGGCATCAGCCTAGCTCACAGCAATCTCAAACTCCTGGGCTCAAGTGATCCTTCTGCCTCAGCCTCCCGAGTAGCTGAGACTATAGGCATGCGCCACCATGCCCGGCTAATTTTTTCTGTATAGTTTTTTTAGTTGTCCAGATAATTTCTTTCTATTTTTAGTAGAGACGGGGTCTTGCTCTTGCTCAGGCTGGTTTCGAACTCCTGAGCTCAAACAATCTGCCTGCCTTGGCCTCCCAGAGTGCTAGGATTACAGGCGTGAGCCACCGCGCCCGGCCAATTTTCTCCTTTTGATTTGATTACTATGATTGCTCTCTGCTCTATCATATACAGAAGAACAAGAAATATTCGGAATGTCATCCTTTTTGGCTGTAGTGCTGGCTCTGTGCTTTTGTCCAGAGAACAACTTCTGGTGCCTATCTAGAGAAAGGATGCCAGTCCAGTTCCATTCCAGTAGAGCAGAGAGATTTGCCCCGGGTAGTCTGCTCAAAAGCCTTCAGTGATTCCCTTTCTTCTGTGGCATAAAGTCTGACATCTTTTAAGCCTCCCTACAATCTGTCTAGCATGCCAGCATCATCTCCCACAAGTCCCTCTGCCCCCCACCCAACTGTATTTCACTTTAATTCATTAATAGAGCTTCTACTATGTGCTAAGCTCTATTCTAGTCACTGTAGGTACGATAGTGAACAAAGTAGGTAAAATCCCTGTCTTCGTGGCACTTGGATTCTAATGGTGTAGATATAGACAATAAACTGGTAAACAAATACAAAATGGTAATAATAACATACCAGGTAGTAATAAGTGCTATAGAGAAAAATTAATTTGGTTGTGGGAGACAGGGAGTACTGAAATGGGGATGGGGCCAGGTAACTTACCATTTTATTAATAGATAGGGTGTGCAGGGAGGTAGCTAAGCTCCCAGCAAAACACCGGGGCCCTTTGGTAGAGTTGCAAGGGATAAGAAAATAATAGAGAAAAATGGAAAATAAAAGAAATAAAAGAATACACAGAGACAAAGATATAGTTTTATAAGTTTATAAAAATTAGAGGCAAAGAGCGATCTCAGGGGGCCTAGATCTTCTCCATGGATCTCAAAAAGCCCTGAATGAGGTCTTACATGGTAACTTATAGGGAATAGTGATTAGTTGCTAGGGGTAACAGATTTACATAACAGCAGGTAGTTCCTCTCAGGTTAACAGATTTTCAAAAGGCTTCTACAGATCCTTTAACTAATTCTATCTATGTGAACAAATGGTTACAAAATCTTTCAAAGATTAACTTCTAAGTTCTAAGGTAAATTTATCACTTAACAGAGGGGTTAAACAGAGATATGTTGGCTCCATATTTATTAGGTTATTGTGAATGGAGACAGGTAGTCTAGAGTGTTTAAACAAGAGCTTGCTTTAGCCATTCGGGCAGCTGTCTGTTGGGGGTGGGGGGGGCACTCCATTGTCAGCTCTCATCCTGTAGTTTTTAACAGATTCACTTTGCTTTACAAAGCAAATCCAAACCTTTAGGTCTGAGAAACGCAGT
>RJWJ010009501.1:35341-49927 GCA_004363605.1 Indri indri
GGGGCACTCCATTGTCAGCTCTCATCCTGTAGTTTTTAACAGATTCGCTTTGCTTTACAAAGCAAATCCAAACCTTTAGGTCTGAGAAACGCAGCGCCTTGTGGGATACAGCCGCTACTGCCTTTCAGAGAGGCCCTTCCGTGTGTAACAGCATTTGAAATGCAAACTAAACACGTTCACATATTCCTTCAGGGCAAAGCTCTGTAAAACTCCTAAGACAAATCCTGTCTGCAAAGGTGTTTGTGCAAACACGTTTATATTAATTCATGGAGCAACAAGGGTGGAAGGGCAGGCCTCTCATAAAATGTCATTTGAGTGGCTATATGGAGGAAATGAGGAAGCAAGCTCTTGAGATAAGTGGAGAGAGGACATTTCAGTAAGTGTCATAGCCAGATGTTGGGAAAGAGCTGGGCATGATTACGGAACAGTAAGAAGGCCAATGTGGCTGGGGTGAAGTGGATGAAAAGAGAGTGGTAGGAGAGGAAGTCAGATCAGAGGGAACCAGATCATGGGGGTCCTTATAGGTGATTGTGAGGTCTTCAGTTTTCACTTAGAGTGAGATGAATGTCATTAGAGATTTTGAGCAAATGACATGATCTGACTTAACCTTTTAAGAGAATTATTTTGGCTACTGTGGGGAAACTTAGATGGTCAGAAAGCAAGAACAGAAGCAGTAAACCAGTTAACAGGTAATAATCCAGGTGAGAGATGATGGTGGCTTGGACTAGAATGGTAGTGGTAGAGATGATAAGGGAGTTGATGTGTGGATATATTTTGAAGGTAGAGCTGACAGAATTTGTTGAGGGATTGGATGTGAGGAAGGAAAGAAACCAAGTGAAGATGATGCCGAGATTTTTGGACTAAGGAACTAGAAGATTCGAGTTAAGAGAAGGAATGCAGGAGAAGGCAGTGGGAGCAATCAGTTTACTTTGAGTTGCTGTCTGTGGAGATGGGAAGGAAAACTGTGGGAGACTAGGTTTCAGAGGGGGCAGGGATTAGGAATTGAGATGCCTGTCAGATATCCAAGTGAACTGTAGGCAGTGAATATATAGTTTGGAGTTCAAGGGAGTGGCCCAGGTAAGATATATAAATTTGGGAGCCATCTACATATAGAAGGTATTTATGTTCATAAGATTATGTGAGATCACCTGGAGAGTAAATACAGGGAAGAGATGGAATTTAAGGACTAAGCCCCAGCGTGCTCAACATTTAGAGGTTATGGAGTTGAGGATGAACCAGCAAAGAAGACCGAAAAGGAACAACTAAGGAAGCTGGTGGGAAAGTGAGAGCGGGAAATTAGGTAAGGAATATGTTCTGAGTAAGATGGTCTGTGTCCATATTGACTGATCAAGTAAATGAGATCCAACAATTAAGCACTAGATTTGGCCATGTGGACATCACTGATAACTTTGACAAGTGCTGTTTCAGTAGAGTGGTGGGGTGACAACCTGATGACAATTGTTTAGGAGGGTTAGGTTTCTTTTTTGTTTTTCTAGTGGAAACTATTATAGCATATTTGTTAATTATTGAGAATGATCCAATAAAGAGGGAAAAATTGATGCAGAAGAGAGGGGACAATTCCTGGACCAATGTCTTTGAATAGGAGAGAACGATTGGGATCTAGCGCATAGTAAATAAGCCACACAGGGTAATCTGTCAGGATAGCTTTCTGAAAGCTCTTTCATGCATTTGCCTTATCCTGTCTTCTGACCGGAAGGCTCTCACTTCCCTCCTTCCTTCAGCACCACCACCGCTCCATTTGCCAAGACTATATTCGTGCTTCAGAGCACAGCACATGGCATGTCCTTCATGAAGCTATCCTCAGATTGCTTGTACATTATTGTCTGCCTTGTGTATAGTGGCAAATTTTTTAATTCTTTTCATACATCACTTACCATGGCCTGCCTGGTATCTCAATTAGTCTTCCTCCCTGACTATACACTTTGTTCCTTAAAGGCTTATGATCCCTGATTTCTGGCCTCACTCAACTATTATTACAAAAGGCAAATTAACTAACGAATATCCTTGGCTCATAGAAGGTACTCAGTAAATATTTATTGAATGAATTACTGTGTGGTGATATGATAAGGAGTTTTTCTTTCCCTTGTTTGATGAAGTTGGCTTAGGTTTGGAGGGGATGGTGCCATGCTCCTCTGCTGGGTGTGTGTACTTTGCATCCACCCAGCACCTGCATGCTTTGTGCTAGTAGGTGCTCTATTTGTCAGAATTATATTAAGCATTTGTGGTCTCTTTATCTCCTCAGCAACCCTGTATGTAACTGTGGCTCTCTAAAGTGCTTTGTAGGCAGTAAATTTCAGTAAATATTTGTGAATTGATTGATAAGCCTTTTTCCTCTGATAACTACCTTTTCCTTTACAAGCCCAGGTAAACTGGTGCCTTGTAGGCAAGTTCTAGCTAGGAATCAACCTCTGTCCTACTTCCCAAAAGTTTATCCTAGAGCATCAGTTTGAAAACCAAGTCATTTCTTGAGAATCAGTCATTTCTGAAGAATAAATGCTTATTTGCTTGATTGATTTCTAGCCACACCAGTGCCTTTTGGTCTAGAAAGAACATCTTCCTTGTGATCCAGCCTGAGTCAAATCCAGGTTCTACCACTTGGGCAAATCACTTCATCTCAGTTAACCTTTCTGAGGTTATAATTTTCTTTCCTGAAAATATGGGAATAATTATGCCTACTCTGTAGATTTGTTGTGACAGTTAAATGAGTTATGTGTGCAAAGCACCTAACCCAGCATCTAGAAAATTAAATACTCAATAAATGTTCACTGTTTTATTCTCTTTCCTGTTTTTGCTTTTGTTTTTCTCTCACACTGGGCTGCTACTGTCTTGTTTCAGAACTGTAGGGAAATGAGCGGACTGGCTGCTCTAGCAGGGTGCACGTGCCTTTCCTAGCGAGCAGTCATAGAGAGATTTGAGCAATGGCTTCTCTCCAGTGCCCCTCCTGGCCTGTCTGCCATGGGCTCACACCCCCGGGTCATTTTTTTCACCCTTTGTCTTCTGTTCCCCTTTCCACTTGAATGCATTTGAGGGAGCAGATGCTTATTTCACCTTCTGGCTCTCAGCCTCCCCCACCACAACTCCCAACTTTCCTCTTGAACTATTACTTCTGAAGGGATGTTCTTCTGTTCTCTAGCTCAAGGCTAGACACACAATGAAAACGATGCTACTTACTGGAGAACTGGATTATCTTTTCTTTAGGCTGCAAAAGCGTTTTTGCATCAAGATTGAGGTCTAGAAGGCCATCTCCCAGAGCCTTCTATTTAGCTAGAGTCTATGTTCCAGGATGCCAGGACTCTCCAGTGATTTGTTTTTGTCTTCCCTCCTGAGGCCACATCTTTGAGAGAAAGCAAAGTGAAATAGTGCCAAACTCTGTGTTAGAAAGTACAACAGCCTTGCAATTTTAGCCTTGGTCGACTCACTTTATGTTTTGCGTTGCAGTTTCTCCATCGGTAAAATGGAAATAAGCCATGAATTCTGAGCCTACCAGATTATTACTATAATAAGATAAGGGGCGCAAAAAGCTTGATAAACTAAAGGTCCGTTCAGGTATAAGGCGGTATTATTACTTTCCTCGCTTCTTTATCCAGGCTGGGCCAGGCTTGGAGGGAACTGGTTTCAGACTCTACATTTTCTTATTTACTTTCCCAGGACCCTGCTGGTTGGAAGGCCCGTAGGAGGAGTAGGAGCCTCACCCTTTTCTGCTCTCTCCCTTTCTTCTCCCATAGTCTCTCCATCTTCTTAAAATCTTACTGAGGCAGTATAGATATTTGAAATTTAAGGAAGACGTTTATGCAATGCTTAAAAACTGCCAGTACTGCTCCATAGAAACCTGGGAATCTGTCTCCTGTCCTTTATATGGGTTTGTATTGTTACTTTGGCAGCATGGTATGGTGGGTATAGTTTTGAGAAAATTATTTCTGAGCTTTGCTCTTTATCAATATAATCTTGTGAAGTTGTGGTGAAGGTGAGAGATGATGAATATTCAAGGGTAGCAGGTAGAGGCTCATTATTTGATGGCAGTTATTTTCCCTAGAAGCAGAGTCTAATAGAAGCCAGAATGGGAGTCAGGAGTCCTAAATCTTTTATTTTGTGATCTTTGATACGAGTCACTGTCTCTAGATAGACTAGGTAATCTCTAGGGACCCCTTTCAGCTTTAATATCCTATGCTTTTAAACGTGAAAGCAACAGATGCTTGGTTTTTTTTTTTTTTTAACTCAAGCTGGACAGAATTAAGGAAAAAGTGAAAGCCCCCTGTTCTTCCCCCCATTCAGTTCATTCCCAAGGTAACACTTGTTACCAGTTTGATGCGTCCTTTCCAGTGTTTTCTGTCTATATTAAATATATGCAGGTATGTGTAAATATCTACATAGTATATGGTGTGCGTGTATATATAAACAAACATGTTATACACACTGGAATCCACAATATATAATGTATATATACGTCTTGGTTCTTTTACTTGTTTTGGCTATTTTTTCTTTTTGGTACTTAAAGATTTACTTTTTTGTTTTTAATTAATGTCTTATAATTTATTAAGTTGCCCCCTATTGATTATGTGCTATGATTTTTTAAAAGCAAATATATACATACAATGTTGAGTTTTCAATTTTTTTTCAGGAAAAGAAGAAAAAGAAACATAGAGCCAGGAAGTCATCTGACTCTGACAGCTCAGACTCTGAGAGTGATACAGGCAAGAGGGCAAGGCACACATCAAAAGACAGCAAGGCAGCAAAGAAGAAGAAAAAGAAGAAGAAGCACAAGAAGAAGCACAAGGAGTGAGAGTAGCGAGAGCGCAGAGGGTGGCTGAGAGTAGGAACCAGGGGCCTTGTGCCTTGAAGCCCTGGCTCCCAGAAAGACTCAGCAGTGAGAATATGGCTTCCCACCCCATTAAGTTCACTCCCATGGGAGGTGGCTTCCCCTCATACAACAGGCAGTTTTGGGAGTTAGAGGTCACAAGTAGCTGCCTGAATGAGTCGTTGTTTCCTTGTCACTCCTGGTCCTTTTGCAAGTGACCCCTGCAGCTCACACATTCATTCATCCAGCTTCCTTCATTCAGCAGGAGGTCCTATTACCTTCTCCAGCGGCCACTGCCAGAGCCGGATTCCTGCACAGGAGTCCAGGCTAGAGCCACAGGGACTGCTGTGTTGGTAAGTCTGGCTGTAGTTGGAGAACAGAGTGATTGGCCCCTTCTATTGGTCTGTTTGGGCCAACTGGTAGGTGATCTCTGCTGCATCTGGCAGCCAGAGGGAGAATGTGTTAAGAAGTGGTGCTCACTCTTTCCATCCCCCAACATGGTTCTGTGCTAGAAAGGACAGCCAGTGGCCACAGCGATCATTTGCCATGTGACTTAGCTAGTGTATGACATTCCAGCGGACCACTGAACTGGACAACTGAAACCAAGATCATTGTTCCACTTTGTATTTACTACTGTGTGAGTCAGTTGATTCTACTTCAGGTCCCTGCTTAAATTCCTGGCACTAAATGGAAGTGTGTTTGGTTTTAAACTTACTGAAAATTCTTATTCCTATAATCCTTCCTTCTGGGTAACTTACAGATTTAAATCCACTAAGCTGCATTAGGTGACAGAAAAACATTTAATATGTTACCTTAGACCTTGGAGAGAGGCCTAGTTGAGGTACAGAGCCAGAGGCCCGAGCACGCCCCAGCCTTCTTGGGAGATCACCTATAAGCCCTCTCCTCTGTAATGGTCAGACAACTTCTTCCCCCAGGGTTGGTTAGAGAAGCAGTAAGAATTTGTACCCATGAGTACTAGGCTGGTGCCCAGGTGGGAACTCAGCAGTCATCTGGGGCAGTGTTCATTTTCTCCCACCACCATGGCACAAGCCTGGGTCCTGTATCCTACACCTGCATTCTGGAAAGGGAGAGACCACAGCCTTTCACAGTGAAGAGCCAGACCCAAGATTAGTCAGTGCAAGATGGGCCTGAGGTGACATTTCTGTAGCCAAACCTCAGGGGGCCCCACCGCTGACTGGACTAGCTCACTTGACCGTGGGAGGGGTGGTGTAAGAGGTACAGCTGTTTCATTACTGAATGTGTAAGGTGGTCAGCTGACTGCCAGTCCCTGAGACTGGCCCTTTCAGGCTCTCGATCAGGTGCTTCTTCCTGAATGACCCTCAGGCAGTCATTTCTGCCCACTGTCTGACACACAGGGGAAACCAAGACTCCCAGAGTTATGTCACCAAAGGCAAAAAGGCAACTGGGTGCCCTTGGCTCTGCTTTATTGACCTCAGAGCACCCTTTGAATACAGTTTTTAAAAAAACACCACACACACAATGGGAACAGGAACTGGATCCAGGCTGGTGGCACCTGACCCCAGAAGAATCCCTCAGCCGAGATGGATTTATACAAAATGCAGAGGAAAAAATGAGGCAATGTGGTTCTGAGTCGAGGGTCAGCCGATTGGCAGAGGAGCAGTCAGCGAAGGCACGGGCCGGTCATGCCTCCTTCTCGTAAGTGCGAGTGCAAACCGCGCTGCCGTGTGTGAGTGTCTGGAAGGAAAGACAGAGTCAGATGGGGGTGGTGAGAATTTGGTCTTGCCTATTACGTCCCCACCAAAGCTAGGCACCTCATTCCGAACTCCAAGGGGGCCCTTGTCCCACCTCAATGCAAAAATGCACCTTGCAGGTTACACTGACTCAAGAAGGTATGCGGTGAAGTTGCCGAAGTGAAAACCTGAAGCCTTACAGAGTTAGGAGGTAGAGACCACAGCTGGCTGCTCTCTCTACCCCTGGGTCTTGGGGGAATTCAGTCAAAGTTACATTCTCCAAGTGAAGCCCCCAAGCTTATCCCTAAACAGACGGATCTGCCACTCTGGTTGTGTTAACTTCTAGCCAGGCAGTAGTCATGTCTTTGTAGCAGCCCAGACAGAAAACACCGAGAGGAGGTGGGACTGGAATGGGGCAGTGCCTCACCAGTCACCAGCCTATTTTTTTTTTTTATCAGATTTGGCCCTGCTTTCTTCCTCTTCCTGGGGCAAGGCAAGGTGGAAACACAGGAGGAAGAAATTCAGGACATGGAGCAACTGTTGCATTCCTTTCACCTCAGTGATGCTTTGTGCTATGCATACACTGGCTCTTTCAAACTTCCCAGCAGCCCTACAGGTTGGTGTAATTAATACCCATTTTACAGGTGCCTTTTGAGAAGTTGACTTGTCCAAAGTCATGCAGCTTATAAGCTGAGATTTGAACTGAGGCCTGTGTGAGTCCAAAGCCACTACAGAGGAAATTCCCACCTAATACCATCTTGACCCTGACCCTGACCCTGCCTCCACCTCCCTTATCCCAGCTTCTTTGGCTCTCGGGAGAGAACCTTGGCTTTTTAAAACAGGCTTGGCTAAGGGGCTGTAGTGGTAACCAATTAGATGTGGCTCCATAGTTGGCTGTCTTACCAGGATAAGTTTCCCATCACTTAGCTCCCGCACAAGTGTCGTCTCTTGCCCGTTCCACTTCTGCACGTGAACAAGTTTGCCTCCATCCAGTGTCACAATGGACTGTAGAAAGAGAGTGGAGGCCTTAGTTGTGATCTGAGTCAGGATTGAGAGGCAGGATGAGGTACAGAGGACATAGCCTATTACCAAACTAGTGATGGTGAGGACCAGAGCTAATGCAACCCACCTCGCACCTAGCCCTACAGTCTAGTTCACTTACAACCTCTGCTTCCCTACTACCTTGCTGGGGAGGTGCCTTCTTCAGGTGTTAGGCAAGTAGGGAGAGGCAGATAGTATGGTGGAGCCAGACAGCCTGGCTCTGAGAAGTGCCACAAGCCTTTAAGAATCTCTCTCCAGGCCGGGCGCGGTGGCTCACGCCTGTAATCCTAGCACTCTGGGAGGCCGAGGCGGGCGGACTGTTTGAGCTCAGGAGCTCGAGACCAGCCTGAGCAAGAGCGAGACCCCGTCTTTACTAAAAATAGAAAGAAATTAATCAGACAACTAAAAATATATAGAAAAAATTAGCCGGGCATGGTGGCGCATGCCTGTAGTCCCAGCTACTTGGGAGGCTGAGGCAGAAGGATCGCTTGAGCCCAGGAGTTTGAGGTTGCTGTGAGCTAGGCTGACGCCACGGCACTCTAGCCCGGGCAACCCACTGAGACTCTGTCTCAAAAAAAAAGAATCTCTCTCCAGCCTTGTGGTTATCACACATAGTATCTAAAAGACCCTTGGCAATAGAAAGTATTGGAAAGTTAGACTTCCTGCCCTGTATTCCTATGCTTCTTCTTGGTCTGCCATCCTGTGACCCCTTTAGCTGAGAAGAGGGCAGCAACTACAAGGTCCTGGGACTGGGTGCCCTTGGAGTGTTCCTCAGCCCTGGGTCAAATGCCTACTTAGTCCTCTGGGTGCTGCCAGCCTACCTCATCTGGTTCTGACTTGGCAGCTCTCCCAGGTCTCCTTTCTAGGAATTTGGGGGCTCTAGGCTAGGCTAAGGGATCCTGACTGAGCAGGTTCAGTAGGGGAATCTGAGAAGGCTATGTGTGTTGTTTGGGGGAGGAAGATGGGACCTGTTCCTTGGTGTGCTGTTCTTGTCACCACCTTACTCATTTCCCCAAATTTTTTTGCACACTCAGCAGATATTTAGGTCCCCCAGAGGGCTATTATTGTGTTTAATTGGGGTTCTTGCCCCTTGAGAAGGGGGGCAAGTCCAAGGAGATAGGAACATGTGTGGTGGGGCAGCCACCTTTATCCAAAGCAGGCTACCATCTTTGGGCACCATCCCTAATTCTGCTGCCAGCCTCCTGTGATATCCTGGGCTAGGCTTTAGCTGCTCTTCCTCCTCAAGGAGACCAACCCTACCTTCCCTTTGCAGGGACAGCTGTGAGGAAGGGGAAACAGCTGAGGGGCTAAATGATGGCGTCACGATGGAGAAGATACTGCTATAGGGACACTATGTACGGGCCAAAGCCCCTAAGTTCTCTCTCTCCTGTGCCCGGCCCAGTGCTGGAAGACCTGAGACAATCTGCCAAGACAGAGCCACTGCAGGGTGACAGAGCCCTGGGAGAGGGAGCCAAGGCTTGGTGGGAAGACAATACAAGCACACCCATGACAATGTGAATGCCCCATCCTGGAACACAGCTCTTTATGCCTATCAACTGGCAATACTGGAAATAGTTTGTCAGGGTCATTGGCCAAGCCCAGGAGTTGGAGGTTGAAGAAGCATCTGAGTAGGTTTCAGCCTCTTGTTCCCAGCTGCCTTCTTTGCTGCTGGAGGCCAGGATGACCTCACTCAGTGGAGGGCCCTGACTTCTGGGCATCCTTCCTAAAGCACTTCAGGTCACAGCCATGGCCACATAACTCCCCCATCTATGGAAAGGGAAAGAAGCCCAGAGCTTCTGCATACCTTGCACAAGGTCACCTAGCTGGAGCTAGAGTAGACACTGAGGTCAGAAGGACATCTGGGCTCTGTGCTGCCCATTCCAAGGCAGCTAATTGATGCTTCCCAAGAAAGGAGGGAAGAAAATAAGAGGACAGAACTAACATGTATTTAGTACCTGTGGCCACCAGGCACTACACAGGCTTTATTAACCTTTTTCATTTAAATCCCTTACAATAGCCTGCACGTCAGGGTGCAGTATGAAGGAGCCAAGACATCCAGCCTGTTCCACTTTGGGGTCTCAGCACCCTCCATTCCCAGTGCCCCCTTCTCTGACTCACCTTGACCTTTCTGTCATCTGCTGTTGTCTCATCGAACTCCACCCCTAGCTTAAAGCTGATCTCTGTGTTCTTGAAGGTGCTCTGTGTCTTTAGGATGATAATGTCCCCATTCTTTTCGATGATTGTGGTAGGCTTGGTCATGTTGGCCACCTGCCTGGTAGCAAAACCCACCCCTGAGAGCAGATGAAAAGTTATGAGTATATGGGCTGGAGCAGAGAGCATCGTACAAGGAGCTCAGTGAATAACTCTTAGGTCTGGGTGTGGGGAAGAGGAAGACAGCAGGTTTCAAAGCCTTTGCATGGCAGTTTTTATTTTTATTTTTTTTGGAGACGAGGTTTCATTTTGTTGCCCAGGCATGAGGGCAGTGGCATGATCACAGGTCACTGCAACCTCAAACTCCTGGGCTCAAGCGATCCTCCTGCCTCAGCCTCCCGAGTAGCTCGGATTATAGGTGCGCACCACAATGCTTGGTTAATTTTTCTATTTTTAGTAGGGATGGAGTCTCACTCTTGCTCAGGCTGGTCTCAAACTCCTGAGCTCAAGCAACCCTCCTGCCTCAGCCTCCCACAGGGCTAGGATTACAGGCGTGAGCCACTGCACCTGGCTTGCATGACAGTTTTTAAATTCAGTCTACCCCTTAGTTCTGTGGGGTGAACAGAGACTACTGATCCCGTCAGTCAGGTGAGAAACTTACGTACTAGCAATGCCATAGCAAGTCAGTGGCAGAGCTGGGATTAGAATAAACTACTAAGTGCTTTTTCTGTGACACAAACTATGTATATGTTATCTCATTGAGCTCTTCCTGTCCCTCTGAAGACTGTCTCCACTTTACCGATGCAAAAACTGAGATACAGTTAAAGCCCAGGGTCACAAATCTGAGACTGAAGCCCAGAATTGTTTGACTCCAGAGCTCACTTAACTGCTCAGCCATAGCACCCTCCAAGGCTGGAGCACCTGCTGCCTTCAAGGGCAACCTGAGCAGCTGTGAAACCACACTGTGAGGAAAGAAATGTGGACTTTGCATTCCAAAGCCTTAGGAACAAGAGTTTTCCACCTTTGGAATTTTTTGCCCTGAATCCTAAGAAGCATTAGTGCTCTTGTCCCCCATATGTGGCAACCCGACATTTTCAAAGCCTCTTATCTATGATCTAGGAGGTAGGTACAAAGGGAATATTTGTCCCATTGTATAGATTTATGAGAGGCCTAAAGTAGTAGCAATAATGAGTTAAGACTCAAACCCAGGGCCGGGCATGGTGGCTCACGCCTGTAATCCTAGCACTCTGGGAGGCCGAGGCCGGCGGATTGTTTGAGCTCAGGAGTTCGAGACCAGCCTGAGCAAGAGCGAGACCCCCATCTCTACTAAAAAAAAATAGAAAGAAATGATCTGGACAACTAAAAATATATAGAAAAAATTAGCCGGGCATGGTGGCGCATGCCTGTAGTCCCAGCTACTCTGGAGGCTGAGGCAGTAGAATCCTTGAGCCCAGGAGTTTGAGGTTGCTGTGAGCTAGGCTAACGCCATGGCACTCACTCTAGCCAGGGCAACAGAGGGAGACTCTGCCTCATAAAAAACAAAGACTCAAACCCAGGTCTCCTGACTTCCAGTCCATGGCCCTGTGGGGACTCTCCTGACCCAAGCATGGCTTCCCTGGGTTCTGGGCTAAGTCCTGAGTTTCCAGCAAGCGAGTTTCATCATGACTGCCCCCGCCACCCCCACCAGCCTATGCCGAGCTATCTTCCAAGGCAACAGTGAGGCAGGAGGCAGCCCAGTGTGGTGAGGTGGTGTGTGTAAAGTCTCCAAATGTGCCAGCCTTCATAGTGCTTCCAGGAAGCTAGGTAGTTTGCACGTGCCCTACATGGGTCGTTTTACTTAATGCTTTTAATAGTCCCGAAGAGTAGGTTTTATTATCCCCAATTTACAAATGAGAAGAGTGAAGTATCTTGTCCAAAGTCAAACAAAAAGTAAGTTATTGACCTAGATTTGAATCTAGGCTCCAAAACTGTTCACTATTCCCACTGAGCCGTCCTGCCCAGCACGTACTCAATCCAAGCACCAAGGCCACCAGTTGTGCCTGTGGTTATTAGTACTAGGCTGAGCCTCTTTGTCCTCTGTGAACCCTTGGTTTAGAGCAAGAAGGGCAGAGGCTGCCTCTGCAGCTATGCAGATGCCAGCCCACCCTGCCTGGCCAGTGAGTGACTTGGCCCTACCCCTTGGTATCAGTGAGTCAGGCCAATCACACTCCCTAGCACAGAGAAGGGCCTTGTCACCGCACCCCAGAGCTCTGTTTGCTTAGGACCTACCCAGAGGTGTGGAGTGTTTGGGGAAGGAAACCACTGTGGGATGAGTGAGGGACTGATCCAAGAGAACCTAAAAAGACTGGACTGACAGAATTTAGGAGACTCAGGAAGAGCTAGGTCCTACTTAGAAATGAAAGCTGAGGACGGTCTTTTCTCTCCAGTGGGCCTCAGACTTTCCATCAGTACAACAAGAAAAGCAGGGTGGGTGAAATCTCAGCCCCCTAACATAAGCTGCCCAAAGACAACAGGTCTTTAGGCAGACCAGCCCCCTAGCCCAAGTTGGGGAAGAATAAGGGAACAAGGGTGGTAAGGTTGTTGGCAGCTTAGTCAGAGACTCAGCTCTTTGGCCCAAATGTCTGCTTTGGAAAGAAGAACTAAACCTGGGCATTCCAACTTCCCCAGTGGCTGCTGGGGGGCGGTCGGTGGGGGGGGGGGTTGCATCACTAAGAATGGCTGCCTACCTGGAGTCACTGGGTATAGTGCCCAGGGTAGGGTAGGGGCAGTTGAGAGCTTTGGCCTCAAGAGCCATACTTGTAGGCCCGGTTTCAGACAAGGGTGAGGTGCATGGAGTGGACTTCCCTACCCCTTCTTTGCATATCTGCCACAATCCAGCCCTCCTTTCTTGGGAGGAAGGCAGGTACTCTATCTAGCTCATCCATGAACACCATTCCAGTTTTTCCTGTCTTACCCTGGGAGACTAGGATACTCTCATAGCTGGGAATTTCAGAGAACTGGTAACCTCTCCATCTAAGCCCAAACCAGAAGGGGAAGGGCTGACTGAGATCAGTCATTAGCTAAGCAGTTCCTACCACTCCTCCCACTCCCAGGGCCTACAGGGTAGTGGAACAGCTTTGAGTTACAAATCTAGGAACCATAGGTTTTCATATCAGCTCTACTGTGTAGTTGATAAAAACAAGTTTCTATTCTGGTTTCAATTTCCCTACCTGTCAAACTAGGCAAGGTATGGTGATCTCCAAGGTCCTCACCTGTAAGATTCTTGGAATCTTTGTTCTTACCGATCCCAACACCACAATAGCTATCCTCACCCTTCTAGAGCAATGACCCTCCCTGCCTTTAATAGGTCTTGACCTTGCTCTGGGACCCTCTACTGCACCCCAGAAGTCCAATGGCTTTCTCCACCCTACCCCTTGCATAGGTGGCTGAGCCATGGGCTGTAGGAAAGGCCCAGCTGATGATGGGCCTCTTGCCCCACCCTACCACTATGCTCATTGACAGTGATTAGTCATGGTCACATAACCTCTGCAGGGCAAGGTAAGACTGGGTGGCAGGACAGAGGGCATCCTCCAGCAGCAGTCCTCTTCCCTAACCCAACATGGAGGGGCAGGGGTTGTTGCTAACCGCAGGTCCCTGTCTCACCTCCTCCCCATATCCAATTTACTGATTAACCATTTTTACCCCACTCCCGCGGGGTATTCCTACTTCTTTAGGCCATAGTACACTCCGTATCCACTCCATTTCCTTGCTGGGTTGTCTTCGATTTCTAAACCACCTATGCCTCTGTTATTTTTCTCCCTCCCTGGCTAGCCTCCCACCTCCTATGACCAATGCTTTCCTTTTATCCAAACCCCCCTTCTACCTCCAGATCACATACCCCTCTTCCTTGAAAGCGTCTCCCATATGGAGAGGCACAACTGGCTTCTTCCTGTGCCTCCCTACATTAGTATCCCTCTTTCCAGGTTCAGACCACGGAAGCCCCCCTCCCAGCAGGCGCGCAGGGCTCCGATCAGGAAGGAGCGCTGCGGCGGCTAAGCACGCGGCCAGCCCTTTCCCAGCCCAGCATCCGGAGCCCCGCGGCTAGCTCACCGATTGACTTCATGTAGTCATCGAAATTCTTGCTGTCCACTAGTTTCCAGGTGCCCACGAAGGCGTCCACCATGGTGATGCTGGGCTAGGCTGAGAAAGCAGCTGCGAGAAAGCAGGCGTGCAAGGACTCGGGACCGGCGGCTCCTTGCTGGAGCTGCCGCTTTAAATAGCCCTTGCATCACATGATGAGACGTGTGGCCCACGCCCCCAGCTCCCAAAATAGGAAGCCCCAGGCTGGGGCTCACCCACGAGGGGCTGGCCGCCCATCCCCCAACCCACCGAGGCGGGAGGGGACCAGCCAGTAGCGCCTGCTCTCCTGCGTCAGCGTCAGCAGCGGTGCCTGGTCTCCCAGTCCCTGCCCCAGGCTGGCAAGACTTGCTCCCTTCCCTGGCCTCAAAGCGCTCTTCGAAATCTGAGAAGCAGCTGGGCACCCGCCTGCGAGCCAGGGCGCATGCCATGGACATCCGCCCACAGTCCTCCGAGCTTGGGGTCAGAGCGGAGATGAGACTAGAGGAGAAAGGGACCTTGCCCTTGGGGAGGTGCCCACGCCGGAAAAAGTTCTGGTTGACTGTTCTGGCCGAAGGCCGGGAGGGCAACTGACAAGATCGCTAGAAATAAGGAGAGGGTGAACTGGAGCCCAGATTGCAAGCCTGGTCTAGCTGGCTTCAGTGCCCGTGCTCCCCCCACCACTCCCACTGCCTGGTTGCGGGGACAGTCACCAGGAACACGGTCCGCGGCGGGGCTGCAGGTGTCGCCGCCTGCTCTAGGCGAAAGCCC
>RJWJ010009502.1:0-34202 GCA_004363605.1 Indri indri
GAGGAGACCTAAGGGGAAGTCTTCTCCTGGGGCTTCTGAAGAATTTTTATTTTCTTCTGAATTAAAAGATATGTGTGAAGAGATGCTCTCCACCTCTGCTTCCTTTGGAAGTCCTCGTGTGAGTACACGATGCCTGGCAGTGGCAGCGGCAGCCGTCTGTGACCATGGCCAGCATGTCAAGGATGTCGGAGAGGAAAGACGGCAAGAACCTGGGTCCTCCGTGAAGTTGTTGAGTTAGGAACTAACGCTGCAACCACCTGTTGCCCAATCTGTCGTTATGCAAAAAATGAACCCTTCTTATTTAATCCATGTTACCTGCAGCCAAAGACACCCCAAAGGACACACTGCCTGTCCTTCGCCCTTCATGGGTGGAGCCCAGGCTGGTGTTCTCAAACCCATGGCTGAGTGAGTCATGAAATCCACTTGGTGGGTCATGACCGACATTAAATTACATGAAACAGTATAGATAACACGGATGCATGACAGATAGAAAGAATCAATATTGTTTTGCATGTGTCTCCCGGGTTAGGTTCCCCAGGAAGCAAGCCCACCCTGAGACAGAATTTAGTGCCCAGGAGGTGGCTGAGGGAGCACTCCTGTGGAAAGGAGCAGGACTGAGCAGGGGAGAAGCCAACCAGGCTGCAGGTCTGACGACTCCCTTAACTAGCCCCACAGGGTACCTGGAAGTTATGATGTTGCAATGGCTCTTCAGAGTAGTCTGTAGTTGGGTGGCCTTCTGCAGGTGGGGCAGGGCCCAGGGGACCCTGGGCTCTCTGGGGACAACACTCCCAGCAGCTGGGGCAGTAGGGTCCCCCCTGAAAGGAAACGGAGCACTTGCTGTCCACCACAGCGTGCGAACTGGGTTGCGATGCAAACGTCTTCCGTATTGTGGGTCCTGGTCACAGCGGTTTGCAAGCCCCTGGCTGAGCTGTGTTGTGCGTCTGCCTGAGATGTTTTTCTCCTAATTGCCCCGTGGCATCTTGTCACTTTTTCTGAGGCTTGGTTTGAGAGAAGCAGCCGTGTCTTGGTGACACTGCCCCCCCCTCCCGCCGTCTCCCACCCCCACCCTCCTGTCCCTGGCGGGCGTATTTGAACTGCGACACCAAGCAGAGCCGTTGGCGCCTCCCATGTATTAAGAAATGGCAGCTGCTGCCAACGTCCCCAAATGAAAATGACTAAGGAGGATTAAAGCCAAGCGGTGTCACCATTATCCCTGATGAATACACACACAGGAGCCCTCTGGTCTTCCGGGGTGCCCCTCTGACGTGTCGTGGCTGCCTCCTTCTTTACCCTCGGTTTCTGTCTTCCTGTCTCCCTTCCCCAGAAGACTGTCTTCAGCGAATTGTATTTTAAGTCATGTCATTATGAGTGGGTTGCAGGCTCAGGGCAAGCTCTGCCCTTGGCAGAAATCTGGAAGAGCCTTTGGTGCTGTTGGTTTGCAGAACCCTTCATCAGTGGCTCTTTGATTGTTGCCTGGAACAGCAGGGAAAGGCATGTAGAGGCCACAGGGGCTGTGTTTCTGTCCCCGATTGGAAACAGAGGCCCACGTTTCTGCAGAGCTGGAATTAGTCAGGCTTCCCGTGTGCCAGCGTGCCCCGGGGAGCTTGCTACAAATGCAGGTTCCTGGGCAGGGGCAAAAGTCCAGTGAGTTGGGCTCGCCGGGAATCTGCATTTAAAAAAAATCTTCTCACTGAAATAACTTCACTTCTACAAAAAAGTTGCAAGAATAGTTCAAAGGAGTCACATATACACTAGAGTCCTGTGCACTCGATCATTTTCTTGCCACATATAAACATACACATCATTTTTTTTTTCCTGAATCATTTGAGACGTTCCAAACACGATGCCACTTTACCTGAGCTTACCTCCTGAGAACAAGGAAATTCTCTTACATAACTCAGCATAATTATCAAATTCAGGATATTTAGACTCAATACAAATACTGTTTTCTAACCCACAGGACATGGTAAATTTCCTTAGTAAATTTTCCCGTAATAAATTTTCCTCCCCTCTCCCCTTTTTTAAACGATCATGACGTGCTTTTAGTTGTCTTTTTATTAATTTATTTTTTTTGGTCCCCTTTAATCTCAAAGAGTTCCTCAGCCTGTCCCCACTCCCGTCATTCATGACCTTGACGTTGTTGAAGAGTCCGGAGCAGCTAGTCAGGCAGAATGCCCCTGGTTTGTATCTGTCTGGGGAACAGGGCACCGACCTGGGAGAGGATCGGGCAGTCCTATCTAGATACACACGGTCATGACTCTCACCTCTCAGGAATTCAAAAGACTTCATTAAAAAAAACCCAAAAACCTTGCAGGGCACCAGATTCAGTTCCTCAGAGGGGTTTCAAGTTGGGGACTCTTTTTTTTAAGAGCCGATTTGCTCAGAACTCAAATCCGGGAGATTTCTTAATTGCCTGGGTTGCTAAGCTGGCTGCATTTTAAGGGATCCCTGCTGGGCTTTTAATTTTTCTGACTTTGATCTTCTGGAAGGCGGGAGGGTTCTGGCAAGGTCGAGGAGCAGGCTGTTGGGCGGGAAGCAGAGGGCAGACAGAGGTCAAGGTTGAGTGGGGATAAAAATTGCAACCAAGTCCTCCCCGCGCACTGAGTGCTGGCAACGTGCCGGGCCCTCTGGGCCGATCTGCTCCCCCAGGACTCTCACCCTTCTTTGTGGTGTGAAAAAGCATTGGGTCCATTTCACAGATGAGGTGACTGAGGTTCAAAAAAAGTGACGTCACTTATTCCTCATTGCTTAGTTAAGAAGTGGCTGAGCTGGGATTTGAACCTAAGCCCGTCTGACTATGAAGCCTGTGTTTGCCTAAGCATTGCAACACCCCTCTCACCAGGGAACAAATAAGGTCCAGAAAGCTCTGGAAGGAAGCCGCAATCGGAGGCTGAGGAGCATGCAATTAGACCTGGACTCAGTGCCAGGGTGTGTCCCCAGTCTGGTAGATGATCTTTAGACCTGGCCATCCGCAGCTGTCGTGGTACATGCTGGAGCCAGACAGCTTGAGTTCGAATTCTGGCTCTGCCATTAACTAGTGGTGTGACCCTGGGCAACGTCAAGCAGAGGCAATAAGATGTCCTTCTCAGGACTGTTGGAGGCATGGATCCATGTAAAAGCCTTAGCACGTGGCATGTACTCAATACCACCGGAATTCTTTTGTATAAAGAGGGATCGGCTCTGTACCGTGGCTCCAGCCTTTCATAAAGCTGTTCTCTGGGGCTCTCTGGCCAGAATCCTTCCTTGATATGAGAACACAGAAGGCCCCAGAAAGCCCATTGGCTCACAGACTTATGCGAATGCACCCTCTGGAATACTGGGGTCTGTCTGAATTCACAGCCCCAAGCCTGTAACCACCACGTCCTGCCAATCACCGATTTACCAAATCTGCGACAGTTCAGCCTCCATGGCTGTTTGGATGCGGGGAGACTGTTTACACAGCGTAGCGTCCCCACCTGGCTTGCCCCACAGGCATGGGCAGCAAATGGGCTGTGCCTGCAGAAATCTCTAGCACAGTGCCTGGGGCGCGGTGGGCACTCGGGCTGAAAGTAAATCAGGGCGGAGAGGAAGACCGTTGCCGGGAGGTTGTAGCCCGCCCTGGAGCTAAGTGTGAGAAGGGAAACCCTGAAAGAGAGGTGACAACAGCACTTTCAACAAAAGGGACTCATGTGAGTCCTTGGGCCTGGGCAAGAAGTAAAGGGGGCGGAGAAAACAGATTTGGGGGCGAGAGGGATCCCCAGCTCTTACAAGGGCTGTGATCCTCCTGCTTCAGCCTCCGAGTAGCTGGGACTGCAGGCACGCACCACCACACCCCGCTATTTTTTTCTATTTTTAGTAGACATGGGGTGTTGCTCTTGCTCAGGCTGGTCTCAAACTCCTGAGCTCAAGTGATCCTCCCGCCTCAGCCTCCCAAAGTGCTGGGGTTACAGGCAGGAGCCACTACACCCGGCCTAGATCAGCTTTTATTTTCTGGGACATTGAATTACATGGAATTTGGTGGAACTTTACTTATTTATTTATTTTTTTTGAGACAGAGTCTCACTATGTTGCCCGGGCTAGAGTGCTGTGGCATCAGCCTAGCTCACAGCAACCTTGAACTCCTGGGCTCAAGCAATCCTCTTGCCTCAGCCTCCCGAGTAGCTGGGACTACAGGCACGCGCCACCATGCCTGGCTAATTTTTTTCTATATATTTTCAGTTGTCCAATTAATTTCTTTCTATTTTTAGTAGAGACGGGGTCTTGCTCTTGCTCAGGCTGGTTTTGAACTCCTGAGCTCAAACAATCCGCCCGCCTCGGCCTCCCAGAGTGCTAGGATTACAGGCGTGAGCCACCGCGCCCGGCCTGAATTTGGTGGAACTTTAAAATGAGGCAGAGTCAGGGCAGGGTGGGTGGCTGGGGACGAAGGGGGAGGCTACAGGTGTTTAACTACAGCCCTACGTCAGGTGGCCTCGGTGGTCAAGCCATAGATGCTCCCAGAAGGTGAAAAACACAGCGTCCCCAAACTCCCTGCTGTTATTAATCAGCAAACGTCCCAGGAGCAGGTGCGCATGAGTGAATTTTGGGGTCACGGAGGGTAAGCTGGTCTGGCCCGGCTAAAGCAGGTGACCCGACTGTCCTCCTGATCCTGCACTGGGCTTATTGGATCAGGGGATTAATCTAAATCTGTCTGAGGAGAGGATGGCTTTTCGAGAAAGCCTGGGACCCAGAAAATGAAAGCTGAACTTTGGGACCTCAGGCTGAATTCCCAGCCTCAGGCTGGTGCGACCTCAGACTTGCTAACCTGGGGTCGTTTGGGAAAGCCCTGCTGCGGTTGAGCCCCAGGATGCGGGGGCAGAAAACAGCCCAAAGGGCCCTGGAAGGAATGGAAATATAAAATTGGGGTCGGAGGCCTGGGGTGGAATGCGGAGTCCGTGCCCTCCTCAAGGGGACGGTTAAGACCCAGGGCCAGCTGATTGTCCCTGAATAGAGCCAGACAATCTGTGTTTGGGTCCCAGCTCCACCTCTTACTCTCCCTCCTTGTGCCTCAGTTTCCTCATCTGTAAAACTGGACAATAATCGAGCCCCTCTCATCGAGTTGTTCTGAGGCCTAAATGAGTGAACGAACGTTTGCAAGTGCTTAGGATAGAGCTTGGCACACAGCAAAACGTGCTATATATAAATGTTTGCTAGAGAAATAAGTAAATAAGGACATGAGGCTTTTGTCACCAGATCTTCCAATCTTTCAAGGAAAGTAAAGCTGGAAATCTAAGTTTTTTTAAATACATTTTTTCCTTTTTTTTCTCTTTTCGAGACAGAGTTTCACTCTGTTGCCCCCGCTAGAGTGCCATGGTGTCAGCTCACAGCAACCTCAAACTCCTGGGCTCAAGCGATCCTCCTGCTTCAGCCTCATGAGTACACATGCCACCATGCCCAGCTAATTTTTCTATATATTTTTAGTTGTCCAGCTAATTTCTTTCTATTTTTTTTTTCGGTAGAGACGGGGTCTCACTCTTGCTCAGGCTGGTCTCAAATCCTGAGCTCAAACGATCGCCTGTCTTGGCCTCCCAGAGTGCTAGGATTACAGGGGTGAGCCACTGTGCCCAGCCTGGAAATCCAAGTTTTAATCATCATATTAATGGCAAACGGGCAGTTCCAAAACACCTAAAGTGTTAAATATCAATGCAACATTATGTGGTAGATACTGTTATTACCCTCATTCTACAGATGGGGAAACTGAGGTACAGAGGGCCATATAACTTGCGCTAAAGTTATACACTGATGGGTGGTAGAATTCAGATAAAGGGTGACCAACTATCCTGATTTTCCTGGGACTGTGCTGGTTTTAGCGCTGTAAATCCCACGTCCCAGGAAACTCCTCAGTACAGGAAAACTGTTCATCACCCTGGATCCAAACCTGGTCTGGCTCCAGCATCCTGTTCTGGAACACTGTACCCCGTTTTCTCTCACACGAATGCTTGGAATTTATAAATGTTGGCCTCTGTGGGCCAAACAATTTACAATTCCCAAATCTGATGCTCCATGGTATCAGATCCCCCACTTGTTATAGAGATGTGCCTCAGCTTCCATCCCTGTAAAAATGGGAAAATAGTAATACAGACCTCATAGGGTTGTTATGAGGATTAAATGAGTTCATAGATGCAAAGTACTTAGAACCATGCCTGGCACCAAAAAAGTGCTATAGAAATATTTGTGTTTATGATTGTTGTTAAAAACACATTCTCAAGTGCCCCCCAGACTTCCTGAATCAGAATCTCCTGGCTCAGGATTCAGGTATCTGTTGTAACTGTTATTTTTAAAAATCATTTTTTATTTTTAATTTTTTCTCGCTGTCACCCAGGCTGGAGTGCAGTGGCACGATCATAGCTCACTGCAGCCTTGAACTGCTGGTCTCAAGCAATCCTCCTGCCTAAGCCTCCCAAAGTGCTAGGATTACAGGTGAGAGACAACAGGTATGTGCCACCATGCCTGGCTAATTCTTTTACTTATTTTGTTGTAGAGATGGGATCTTACTATGTTGCCCAGGCTGGTCTGGAACTCCTGACCTCAAGTGATCTTCCTGCCTCAGCTTCCCAGCCTATTGTTGTTATTTTTAATACCAGGTTCCCCAGGCAACCAGGTTTGGGAGTCAGGAGTCCTGGGGTCAAGTCTGAATTCTGCAAGTAACACGCTGTGTGATCTTGAGCAACTTCTTCGCCTCTCTGTGCCTTACTTTCTTCTTGCAATGTACCAGGGCTCTGCCTCTCTCATAGGGTTGATGTTTAGGGGCTTAGAGGCTTCTAGAGCCCCGTAGGAAGGGAAGGCATTCGATATAAGGCAGGTGAGGGGCTAAAGCAGTGAGGAGGAGAGCCCCCCGTTGGACTTGAAGGGGACTCAAGATGCAGCCTGGAGGGTGAGGCTATGGGAGAGTCAGGATGGGCTTGGCTATGTTGAGTAACAAACAGCCCCAGTGCCTCGGTGGCTTTAGACGGGGCGTACTTATTGTCGCTCCAAGCACCTGTTACTAAGTTGCCGTCCCTCAGCCTCACGCCGGCCTTTCTATTCTGTGCTCTGCGATGCTTGGCCCACTGCTCCCTGGCTGGCTCTGTGAGGCTGCAGGGGCACACAGGAGGCTGAAGGGAGGAGAAGGGACTGTCCGTTCCTTCTGTCGTCTGCTCTGGTTAGTGTCACCCAGTGGCCACTGGTCCTAGTCTCCAGCTTGTTTACACACTCTCTTGGAACCAGCCTCCTGTGTCCCTCGGAGACAGCAGCCTGAGCTGAGCAGCACCCCTACTCGGAGTCCGAGGTGCCTCCTCCAAGGCGCCGGGGTCTGACACTCTGACCCTGACCCTTTGTTCCCCACCGGCCTGGGGACAGTGGCTGCTTCCTGCCATTAGTATCTCTGTGCAGTCTCATCACTCCCCTTTGCTTTTTCAGTCGTCCAAACCCGTCCCAATTCTCTGCAACAAATTCTTTTTGTTAAAATGACTGATGTGGTTTCCATTTTCCTGCCAGAAACTCTGACTGGTGCCCTCCGTGTCCCGGGAGCAGCGCCGCCCTGCTCCTCTCTGAGGCCCATGGTGAAGGCAGCTGCTCCCCAGAAATCGCCTCATTGGGCAGGGGGGAAGGGTCCGGGAGCACACGTGCCAGCTCCTAAAGCGTCTGCCAGAAGGGACAAGTCTCTTCCGTCCACATTTCATTGGCCAGAGCAAGTCATGTGACCACTGAGTTCACTAGGGAACAGGAAGTGAGTATTTATGAGCATCTACTAGTGCGTCCTTGGGAAGACCCAGAAACTATACTCTGTTCTCCTTCCTAACAGTCAACCCTAATTTGATTTTCCTGAATAATAATAACCCGCAAGTTATGGAGCACTTACTAAGTGCTAGCCCTAGCACCAATTTTCAGAGTCCACGAGGTAGGTAGCTATTACCCCTAATTTCAGAAGAGACACTGAGGCTCAGGGAGGGACAGTGGCTTGCCTAAGGCTACACAGCAGTAAGAGGCAAAGCTAAGGTTTGTACCTGAGTCTGCCAACCTCCAGAAGCCCAAATTCTCCACCTCTACACTTCGTGAGGCGCCCTGCTCTGATTCCAGAAACCTGACAGGGAACAAGGAAAAGCATCTATTTAAATTGGCGCGGCCCCTGTAACTGGCAACCCCACCTCACACTCGAGGTTGCAGGTGCCCTTGGGTGCACAGCTCAACAATCCAGAAAACCTGAGCCTTCGCCTCTGTCTGGCCTTCCCACTCTGGTCTTGGGACTTGGTTTGCACCTGTTGGCTGCCTCCGCCCTGCACCACGCTTAACCCCAGCCTGGCTCAGCATTCTGCCCTTCCAGCTGTCTCTGTCCTCCGTAATAATGACAATGAAAATGGCTACCCCGGCCTGACTTCATACGATCTCTTGGTTCCAGCTCCCAATACCCTATAAACCCTTCCAGCTGAGGGAGATGCCCAGAGCCTGGGGCCCCACGAGTCTGGCCTCTCACAAGGCTCTGTCACCCCTCGCCATACAGGAGACACTGGGTTGTGCTTGTGGCAATAGCTATTTGCATCTTGTCCCAACAGACATCGATTTCCCCCACTTAGAACATAAGCTCTTAGAGTTTGAACTACATCTTTGCTATTTTCTGCACAATATTAATGACAGGTGACGACCGCAGGCACCCCATGCTAGGCACCCATTTTAGTGTACCTGGGATTTAGTTGGATCAGGTGGGTGAAAGGATGGCATTGCTAATAAACTATCTAATGGAGAAAAAAACAAACTAACAGAAAGAAAGAGGAATAAACTCATAGCTCATAATTGCCCCTTTGAAGAGAAAGATCACAGCGCACAACAGCCCCTGTGTTTGATCAACCACCTGTGGCTTAACTTGTCTTTAAGATTAACCACCTGTGGCTTCTAAGAGTCTGTTTTCTTTCTCACCACAGGGCATTTCTCCCTTGCATATTTTTCTCCTTAGGCTCTGATCACCATGTGTCCCTATAACTTCCTGCCCCTCCACAAAAACCCAAAATCTCTCTCCTCCATAAAATGACAGTGGTACTAATAATAATAGTAATGGTAACTTCTTTTGAACACTTACTATGTGCCAGGCACTGTTACAAGTACCTTTGATACAATAACTCATTTAAAATTCTTACCACAACCCTACAGGTAGGTACTCACATTATCCCCATTTTACAGATGAGGCAACTGAGACGTGGATAGGCTAAGTCCTCACTCCCTGCTCTCCTGGACCACTCCAAAAATCAAAATCCTACTTAATGCATTATGCTGATGAATTTCACCCTTTTCTTTGTCTCATCCTGCTAGACCAGCCCAGGGAGAACGGAGGGAGGGAGAAGGGCTCACCTCCAAAACTAAAAAGTCCCATCCAGATGGTTTCCTAAATAACTGAGCAGTTTTCACCCTAAGAGAGATTCTTCCATATTTCTCACAGACAACATTAAAAATGATCATCTCTTCCTCACTTTGTTTTAAAAAATGCGATGCCAAGTTGTTTCTCTTGGTAAATAAGAAGAGATTTTTCCAGCCCTCTGGGAACATAGCTCTGGACCAGATTTTAGTCACATGACCAGCCATTGCTGCAAAGGAGCCTGGGAGTTGTAGTTTTTACTGTTGGGCACGTGCCGTCCCCAGTGAAAGTAAGAAAAGGAAAGAAGGAAGGAGTGAATGGATATCGGAGAGGCAAACAGCAGAATCTGTCACACTGAAGCTTCCATTTCCCCTTGAAGAGGAGGCCAGACAGACCCGATCTCCGCTCAGAGCAGCTGAGGGCACGGCGGGTACGTGTACTGCTTGGGGCACCAGGTCTCTGCTGCCACCTCCAGATGGGCAGCCATTTGTTCCCTGGTCCCTCGCAGGGTAAAGAAATGGCACAGAGTCTTCTCTTTCCCTCTCTCCCTCTCTCCCCAGCTCTGTGAGCTCTACTTGTCTCAGCCAGGGAAGGTGGGACCCTGACAAGAAGAGGAAGATGGCACACATGGGGAGGGGAGGGCCCGGTTATTTACTTTTTCAAAAAGATGGAAGTTTTTGGCACAGCTCCTGGAGCTCCATTGAAATTAATGCTGGCTCCGCTCCCAGGCTGGTTCCCACTGTCCTCCTGAGGGCACAGCCTCTGCAGCACTGAACCCAAGAAGGTCACTTGCTTGTCACACGGGAAGGTGGGGGAGGGACCGTGACGGTCAGAGCCCCAGAAGAAAACTGAAGCCAACTCAGACGATCAAGAGAGTTTAAAGAAGGGCCTTCTGTCCGAGTGTGCAGGGTTAATGGAACAGGGAAGGGAGGTCGGGGGCTGAGATTCGCAACAGAGGGAAGTGTGGTCGAGCCCAGAGAGGGCTGGGGCCGGGGAGAGGGGTCATTCGGACAGAGGCTGCAGCTGCGGAGGACAGAGCTACTGTCAGGGACATGGTGCCAAAGCCAGGAGGGACTTTAAAAGAGATGTCCCCGCTCTCTCTCACCCTGCCTTCTGGTCTCCTGTGGCCGCTTCTGTTGGCCGAACCCAACCAGAAGGAGCCCCTGGGTGACGTGGACCATACTCTCCACTGCCGGGGACGCAGGGCAGGCCGGGGAGGGCAGAGCATGAGCTGGAGGGCAGCGGACTGTGTCAAACAATACGTCGCACCGTGCACACGCTCAGTAGCTGTGGTTATTTTTACAAGTATTTTTTCAATACTCCAGAACGTCTCATTAATAGATATGCCACAATTTGCTTTAGAAATCCTCTTGTTCGTCTTTTTAGAAAACATTTTTTAGTGAAGTACAATACACATGTATAAAGGGGCCATGTCAAAGGTGTACATCTTGATGGATTTTCACAAATGAACTTAACCACATCGAGAAACAGAATATTCTCAGCGCCCTGGAAACTTCCTGATCGCCCTTCCAGTTAGTCCTTCTCCAGGCCCCTCTACCAGATAACCGGTATTCTGACTTCCGACAGTGTGAGTGAGTTTCCCCCAATTTTGCACTACGCAAACGGCATCCGTCAGTACAATCTCTCTCGGGGCTGGCTTTCTCCTTATTTTCTTATTCCTGCCTGCCTATACAGACAACGTTACAACGGGCATCTCTGTGCATCGGGGTTTTTTTTTTTTTTGGCTTTGACTTATTTTCTTAGGACAAACCGCCACATTTAGGTTTCCCAGGCTGAAGAGTGTAAGAATTCTTATAGCTTTAGCTGTACGAGGCTAAAATGCTTTCCTGAGGATGTACGTATCCTCACCACTTCTTGTCTCCCTCTGTCACTCAGATTATAACGGTGACTCTAGCTTTCACTGGCCAAGAAGGGTGCAGTTCTGGATGCCCCCGGGGAGGAATCGAAACTCTAAATGCTGACAGCGCCCTCTCTGTCTGTGTCTGACAGTTCTCGGTCGCAAAGGACAGCATCCTCTCTGCTGGGTTAAGCAGATGCGGAACGCGTGGAAGGCAGCCAGGCAGTCCACGGGTTATTGTGGTGGGCTTGGAGGCGCCGCAGCAGGGAGAGAATTCAATTCCCTCACCACGGGGCCCAGGGACTTACTTTGTCTTACACCACGGACGCTGAGCACTGGACGTTCAGCCGGCATCTCTGTCCCAATGTCTCCCAGGCGGTTTCCTCTCATGTCTCATTGGCCACTCCAAGATCTCAGGTGGACTCTGAGATCTTGAGATCTAAGAGATTCAGAGTTCTCCACTGAAGCCTGGAATAAAAATCAGGATTTTATCAGCAAGGGAGATGCAGGGGAAAGACTTCGTGTGTGGGCCACCTTTGTGGCCACGGCAGTGTATTCTCGGCGGAGAATGGCTACCCCAGCCTGACTTCACACGATCTCTTGGTTCCGGCACCCAATACCCATTAACCTATTAATCAGTACTTGGTTTCCCAGGGAATTTTGTGTCCAAATTCCAGTTCCTGGGAAAGAAGCTCTGATTGGTCTAACCTGGGTGGGGTGTTCTCTTCTCATCAAATCAGTCACGGCAGGGGGGAGTCTTGGGGGACATCACATGCCACAAGCACGGAGATTAGGCCACTCAGCCAGGCTGAGGAACATGGAAGGGGCTGGAGTGGCCTCCTGGGCCGAACAAAGACAGTTTGTGACCTAAGAGATACACTAAGCCAGTGCCAATGGCACCAGTGAAGTAGGGACATCTAAACTTTTCTTTTTTTCCAAAATGATTTGTTATGTCATTATAAAGACATGACAGCAGAAGTCAGAGTCCAGTCAGACTGCCTGACACTTATCTTACGGATTAGCACTGGTTTTATTTTCAATGTCACAGATGGGGTGACATTTCACAATCTTTGCAGGCTTTAAAGTTCTCGATTTGGTCCTGGAAGTAGCAAGAAAGCGAGGCTCAGAGAGGTCTACTGACTTTTCTAAGGGCACACAGCAAATTAGTGGCAGATCCAGGACTCCAGTGTTCTCTCTACTACACTACTGTGCCCTCCTTGCCTGTGCCCCTTTTTCTGAGAATTATTTTCACAGTCCCTATGGAGGGGCTATTGTGCCACCTGACTATGGCCCCCTGGCCCCCTGTGATTGGTCCAGGACACCACATCTAAACTGGGACAATTGTATTCTCTTTCCTGAGAAGTTGAGATTAGGACATTGATTTTTTTTTTTTTTAACGGGGCTCTAAAATGGGAACTCCTAAGAAGCAAGCTGGGGGGACGGGGGAGAGCAGAGAAAAGAGTCCTTTAAAAAAGAGGCCAGGTTGAAAGACCAGGTGGTTCCACAGAGAGAGCTTGAGAGAGGAGCTGCCTTGGTTTCTGAAAGCTTTCTAGTTCTTGGTTTTTCTTCTTCATGGGCATCTGCCTCCAGCTTACACAAGACAACCCTAGTATTCATGTAGCTCAGCACACTTTTGGCTGAAAGAAGAAACTGCGTCGAGAATGGCTTAAACAATAAGAAAACTTATTAATTCATGTAATAGGAAGTGCAGAACTAAGGTGGGTTTCAGGCATGGTATAATCAGGGTGCCAACTACATGGTTGTGTAATTCCCTCTAGGCTCTTCCCTCCATCGTATGAGCCTTGATCTCACACTGGTTTCCCTCATGGTTACAAGAGAGCTGCCAGCAACAAAAAGACATGGGCAACATGCTTCCTTGTTCACATCCATAGAGGTGGAAAAGCATCTCCCTGCAACCCCGGATTATATATCCTTCCTCTCTGTCTGATTAGGCCACTGTCAGTTATGTGCCTATTTCTGGACCAGTTGCAATCTCCAGGAGAGCACTCCGCATTCATTGGCTTAAACTTAGATTCCTGGTGCAATCATTGGCAAGGAGGGTGGGATGGCTGTGATTGGCTAAGACTAACGGAGCTCTACCTGGAAGGTGTGTATCACATGGGCTGAATGTGGGAGGGAGGATTACCTGAACAAACTGGGATCTGCTGGGAAGGAGGAAGGGTGAACAGATGCTGGGAGGCAGGAAAAAAATCATTTTGAGTTAGTTCGAGTGGGTTTCTGATCCTTATAGCCAAAGAGTCACTTGGACAGTCAGCTTCCTGGGCTGTGTCCAAATGCCTTTGCCCAGCCCCTCTGAGCTTGGCTCTAATTTCCTCCTGCATTCGGTAGGCACTGCTGTCGCCAACGTTTCTCACCACTGGCTCATCGCTTTGGCAAGCTGGCATCTCACCCTGCTCCAAGCCCCGCTGACGGAGCAGAAGATCCCGTTAGCAGAATTGATTCTGGCGTGTTCTAATTAAAAAAGCCTTGTATGTCTCTGCATGGGGGCTGCTGAGATCTGCACCCAGAAAGGCAGAGAGAGTAAATTCTTCTGAAGAAGGCCTATTTTTAACAAGTCCTGAACCTAATTGAATTTAATCATTTTTCAGTCGTTGACACTTGAAATGTGTGAGTCACTGGGTTGTGCGCAGAGCTGAGGACTGGAGCAGAGAGATGGGAGAGACACCAGCCTGCAGACAGCTGCTCGGGTCTGGGGCTGTGGTTTCTCTCGGGGTTGTGCTAAGGCATGGGGCCCTAGAGACAGACAGCCCCAGGTTCAAGTCCTGGCTGCCCGGCTTACTGCAAAATGTTGTTTCTCCAAGCCTCTGTGTCTTCCTCTGTAAAATGAGGATGGTAATATATGTACATCCAAAAAACTGTGTATAAGTCATTTGGAGGCAAGGCTTGACATGAGGCTGTTCAGAATCTATATTTATCTCACTTGGCATTTCCTTGCAGAAACATTAACATGTTAATTTTAACGTGTTGCCCAAACCCTATACATGCTATCCTGTGATGCTAACTTTCCTCATGGTTACAATATGGCTGCCAGCAACATCTGGGCAACATACTCCCTTGTGTACCATGTTACCTTTCTGAAACCAAAAATATAGTATGTTCTAAAACACATCTTGTCCCAGAGTTTAGGTATAAGAGGGTGGAGACCTCAGCCAGGCTGAGCTACAATTTACTCAGGGATCTAAGCGGGGAAAGTGGAAGTCAACTGGGATCAAAGTCAGTCTAGAAAACTAGTACACCGTGGCTGGTTGCAGTGGCTCCTAGCACTCTGGGAGGCTGAGGCAGGAGGATCGCCTGAGGTCAGCAGTTCGAGAGCAGCCTGAGCAAGAGCGAGATCCTGTCTCTACTAAAAATAGAAAAATTAGCCGGGTGTCCTGGTGTGCACCTTTAGTCCCAGCTACTTGAGAGGCTGAGGCAGGAGGATCCCTTGAGCCCAGGATTTTGAGGCTGCAGTGAGCTATCATGACGTCACTACACTCTACCCAGGGCGACAGAGTGAGACCCTGTCTCAATAAATAAAGAAAGAAATAAAAATGAAAATAAATAAATAACATTAAAAAAAAGAAAAGTAGTACCCCAATAGTTTCTCCCTGGTGGGGGGGGGTCCTGAAGGAATCCTCCCCCACTCCCCCGCCTTGCCCCTCCACCTTCCGGCACTGGCGAAGTGATTTTTCTCATAAATGATTTCTCTCCATTTTTTTTGCAGAGCAGGGAGCCGCGGGTGCCTTGAGTTGGCTGCGCGCAGTCGGTCCCCAGCAGGGCCGCGGTAGGTACTAGCGCGAGTGCGGGGTAAGAAGGTAGCGACCGCGGTGGCGGGTGCTGAGGGTGTGAGAGAGCGATGATTAAGACGTGACTCAGTGACAAGGAGCGTCCCGGGCTAGCCTGGGAAGGGGTCGCCCGGGAGTGTGTCGCCCCTCTGCCCCTCCGGAAAGCGTCCTTCGCACCCGCTGCTCTCGTCCCCTCCTCCCGAGGACCCTGCGCCCTCCCAGGGCCTTCCAGGGGAGAACGCCCCGTCCGTGCGGGTCACAAAGGCGCCAGTTCCGGGGTCTGAGAACGCCGGGTGCGGCAGGGGGTGGCACGAGCGCTCCTCCCGGCGCCGTCGGACACGCGCCGTCCGTCGGGCGCCCCCTCTGGTGAGTTTCGCCGCCGCCTGCTGCGCCCCGGCTGCCCAGTCCCCCGCCGGGAGAGGCACAGCCCGGTCGCGGCCCCCAGCCCGCTCAGGCCTAGCTGCTCCGAGCCTAGAAAACATCGTGGTTCCCTAGGGTTAAACATCAATAAATTACGGCGTGTAAAATAACTCCAAAAAAGCCCAACAAATTTCTATTTTCCTCCCATAACAATCCTTTAAAAAAAAAAAAAAACTGTGTGTTTCTGCGCTCCTAACTCTGTCGCCAGGTTGTATGGCCCTGGCTCAGTATAACCCACATGGCTGCTTGTCCCAAGCTCCCTGCAGAGCCCTTCGCCTGGCAGGCTTACCTTTTTTTTTTTTTTTAATTTTTTTTTTTTTTTTTTGAGACAGAATCTCACTCTGTTGCCCGGGCTAGAGTGAGTGCCGTGGCGTCATCCTAGCTCACAGCAACCTCAAACTCCTGGGCTCAAGCAATCCTCCTGCCTCAGCCTCCCGAGTAGCTGGGACTACAGGCATGCACCACCATGCCCGGCTAATTTTTTTTCTATATATTTTTAGTTGTCCAATTAATTTCTTACCATTTTTAGTAGAGATGGGGGTCTCGCTCTTGCTCAGGCTGGTTTCGAACTCCTGAGCTCAAACAATCCGCCCGCCTCGGCCTCCCAGAGTGCTAGGATTACAGGCGCGAGCCACCACGCCCGGCCCAGGCTTACCTTTTAAAGGCAGATTGTTGAAACTCAGAAGCAGAGGAGGCACAGGCCTCCCCTGCCCCAGCTAATTAAATATTAGACCATAAATCTGATCTCTGCCGGGAGGAAGCTTCTTTCACTCAAACTGTAATTGCCAAGACAAACTGATACTTGAAAATACTGATTCACAAACAAGCTACATTCATCCGGCGCCTGTCACGTGCTAGGCACCCTGCTAAGTGCTTTACATACATTATTTTATGCTGAGACATGGGTGCGGGTATCCCCATTCTACAGATGAGGAAACTGAGACTCAGAGAGGTAAAATCACACTGTCGGTGAATGTCAGCTATCCCCAAGTCATGCTTTTAAAATGGTGCATTATAGATCCACTTAGAACCCAAAGAGCCCTGGAAAATAGAATGGCTCAATAAAAAAAATTGGAGCTGCACAAAATTGCAGAGTTGAAAGAGGTCCCAGAGTGAGCACACTTTGCCCAAACCTTATCAGTCAGGTAAACCCTGCTACAGCTTCTACCCATACCTTGAGGGCTCATCCAGAAATGATCAAGATATGGCACCATTGTCTTAGACCATTTCCCTTCCTGTGGGAATTTTCCCTCATATAATGATTTACCAAAATTCAGTTGGCCCCTAAACCCTCGAGTAACAGGGAAAAGCCAGGAAAAGCCAAAGTTCCTACATTGCCAGATACCATTGTGCTGTCACGCATCAACTTGAGAATCATTTTCAAGGTAGTGTATTATGTAAGTTAGGAATGCTTTAGGCTATAATGAACAAAATGCTTGATGAGTACCTTAAACAATAGTGACACTGGTTATTTCACTTAACAAGAAGCCTGGAGGTAGGCAGTTTCAGGGATGGGGCAGTAGTGCACAGTGTCAGTTAGGACCTAAATTTTTTCCCATTTTTCTTCTTTGCTGTCCTCAGCGTGACAGTGATATTTCTCCTCATGGTCATGGGATGGTTGCCACAGCACCAACCATTATGCATGCCTCCATAATAATTTCTAAGAGCAGGAAGAGAGGGCAACGTGGACAAGATTTCACTTTGTGTCACACAGGAACAGAGTAGAATTCTCCTTATGTCTCATGGGCCAGGTATGTGGGTCACATGCCCATCCTTAGGCCAATCATTGACAAAGGGAAGTGGGGTTACCATGACTAGCGGGAACCAATCATGTCATGCTCTGGAGCTGGGCACACTGAGGGAGACACAATCGGAATTGTGTTAGGAAGAAAGAAGTCGGGGTTACAGTCATGCTAGCTTCTGTAACACATACATCTCCACGCTTCATTGGCTTAATTCAACAGAAGTTAATGTCTCATTTATGTCACAGTCCAATGAGAATGTTCACGGTTGGCAGGTAACTGCTTTCGCAGTTGATTTGGGGAACTGTTTTGTGACTCTGCCTCCGATAAGTGTCAGATGGGGGAAGAGAGGATGGAAAAGTCACATCCCCTTCTTAGAAGTCAGGGTCTGGAAGCGACACATTTCCCCTCTGCTCACATCCCATTGGTGACAGTCCATCACAGGGCCCTGCCTGGGTGCAAGAGGAGCTGGGAAGTGTGAGCCCTGGCCAGTAAGTGACCTCAAGCAACTCCACATGAGGGGGAGGTGGCCACTGGGGAGGCAATGAATTAATCTCTTCTCGGCTGATCTTATTACATCCTTGCTTTGAAGGGACATCCAGCCTTTTCCAGACCTCTTTGCTAGTCACTTCCCTCCGGGTGCTGCCACCTATTCTAGACCACGAGTCATTCTCTGAACACTCCTTTTATCCACTTGCTCCTCAGTCTTTGCCCAGGCAGTTCTCTTAGCCCAGAATTCCCTCCCAACTTTTCTTCTCTGCCTATAAACTCCTATTCATCTTTCAAAACCCCAAGTGAAAAGTCATCTCCTTTGTGGAGCCTATTCCACTATTTCACCCTGGGTAGGCTTCATACCACCTTGAAGGCTGACTCAACACTGAATTCCCTACAACTGTTAGCTTTATTCTCCCGCTACCTGCAGAGGCAAGGTGGCTGTCAGCCACTCCCACCCTCACTTACCTAGGCTCAAGTGCAGGAGGAAACAAAGTCTCTCTCTTTCTGAGTGTTGAAGCCTCAATTCCACTATGCACTCTGCTTGGACTAGCTAGGGTCACGTGCCCATCCCAGAACTAATTCCGGGTCGGGGAGCTGGCACTCCGATTGGCCCATCCAGAGTCATATGCCCCAATCCTGAAGCTGGTGGGGTGTGGCCAGCCCCTGGGGAGCAAATAATGACCAGGAGGGAGGAAGAGAGGGCGTGGCTTCCCACAGGAAATTCAGGGTGTTGTTACCGGGAGATAGAGGATGCTGAACGTCCCTCAAACCCTTGTAAACATTGACCGCACTGGGTCTTTGCCGTGTTAAACCACCTGTACTGTACCGTATCATCCCAGCCACTGTCTACTGAGCACTCACTATGTGCCAGGCACAGTGCTAAGGTGCCTTACACATTCAATGACCTGCGAAGTGGTTTCTAGAATTTCTCCCGTTTTCTACATGAGGAAACTGAGGCTCAGAGAACTGAAGTGACTTGCCCAAGGTTAGTAAGTAGCCGTGGAGGAATTTGAGCTGAGATCTGATGGTGGACACAACCAATGCCTTAAACCACTTCATTGCAGGGCCGCTCAATGGTTGCAAAGCTGGAATTTCTGCTTTTGGAACCCAGCCCCTGCCGTCTGAGAGGGGCAGCGCAGTGGGTCTCATGGCCCTATTGCTCTTGTGGGGTTAATTTTGTCCCTTCCTCCGAATACCTGTGCGCCAGATGAAGTTCAAGTTGTGACAGGATAAAAATGCCTCTCAGTGCCGCTGGCTCCTGCTGTAAGATGGGAGGGTCGGGGTCTCCCCACAGCTGCAGCTGAAGTTGGGCGCATTTCGCTTTAACCCCATGTGGGGACACAACGCCCTGATGTCATTTTGCCCCCTCTTTGGGAGCACAGGGAGCGGAAGGGTAACTGACATTCCAGAACCATCTGCCCAGCTCCTAATAATAAATGGTGAGAGGAACAGGTTCCAGGCAAACATTGCTTTAAACAACAACAACAAAAATGCCTCTTCTCACACCCGGGCAGCCATCTGCGTGTCCTCCCCGTGTGCCAAGCTGTGGGCGGAGGAGGGAATTGGGGACTGGGGGGAGGGGAGGAGGTGCCGGTTCTGTCCTGCAACGCCAGCAGGGGTGGCTCACGAGGTCTTTTCGCTTTGCCACTGTGGACAGGGCATTGCAGAGAGAGAGAGGCGCACTCGTGGCTTCGACCTCCCTGAGGACGGTGTCTGAGAAGAGGGAAAGCGCGATTCCTTCAAGATGCCGATGGTAGGTGATACGCACAGTCGCTCATCTAATCCTGACAACAGATCTATGCACACCCATTTTAGAGATGGGAGGCTGGAGGCTCAGAGACCTTCAGTGACTTGCCCGAGGTCGCACAAGGTGGCAGCACCAGAACTTGAACCCAGAACTCCCCCGCACAGTAAAGCTGCCTCTTCAGTGTGCAATAATGAGGCCAGCTATCTCTCCACCCTAGCGAGCCAGGGTGGGTCTTCCATGCAACAGACAGGCAGCTGACATCACCCAAGAGGGGTCTCCCACTTCCAGCCCTGGCCCAGCCCCTACCCCAACCCTTGAGCTGAACTCTGGGCTTCTCCAGTCGCCTGACCCGTTGCTGCCTCTCCACCTGTCCTTGTCTCACCCAGTCAAGGAAGCAGAGGAGAAAATCCTCCGCCGCTCCCCAGGAACCTTCGGAGAAGGTCAGAGAGCAGCTGGCGGAGGCAGAGCTTCTCAAGCTAAGGCAGCAGTTCAGGAAGATGGTGGAAAGTCGGAAGTCCTTTAACTTCCGCAGCCAGCGGAAGATCATGAGTCAGTAGTAAGTGAGCGGCGCAGTTTTGTGCTGAGTGACCTTGGAGGAGAGTTTGGGGTTGCGTTTCCTGGTGCTTGCCTACTCCCCTGTGTCGGGGCGCCACTCTGAACCCAGTGTGGGGACTCGTGTTCCCAGCTGCAAGAGAAACCCACTTGGGATGGCTTCAGTGGCGAGGGGGAACTGAATGCAGGGTGTCTTGAGGACCCCCGGAGAACAGGACACCCGAATCTCAGGGAAGGACCGAATGCAGGAACCATTTCTGGTTCCTGTTTCTCTCTACGCGAGTTTTGTTCTTTTCTCTCTGAATTTCAGCCCTGGTTTGTGGGAAATGGCTGCCCCAACTCTCGAGCTTGCCGAGCTACACAGAGAGACTGTCTTGAAATCAATTCCAATTCCCAATGCCTGGGAGAGGGAGAATCTGATTGGCTCAGCTTGGGTCGGGTGTCTACTCCTGGGGCAGTCAGCGTGGGGGATGGGTAGAGGCATAGGACACATGGCTTTGGCTGTCACTCCTACGATCCTGCCACAGAAGTGGGAGAGTTCCCAGAGAATGCCAGAATCACAGGGCTGCAGACACCCCAAGGACGTTTCCTATTGGTGTGTCCTTAGAGCACTGCATGACAGAATATTTAAAATTGGGTTGCCCTAGAGATTATGGAGTATATTATTTCTTTGGGCAATAGAAAGGTGTTCCCTGGGGTTGAATAAACAAACATTAAACAGGCATTCTTAGATTCCAAGGAAATGTAATTCCTTAGCTACATCCACAGTGTTTATAAAGGCAGGAACAACTGTCCGTTATTAGAAAGAAAATCTGCCTGTTCAATGATGTGAGAAATTCAGAGGATGGAGAAAAGGGATTCTTTAGATTTTCCATAGATTCAACTTACTCAGGGCCAGGACTAGTCCATAAGGGACCTCCATGGGAATTTTTAAAGAGGCACCCTTTCTCAAGACACTTTACTGCCATCTGTTGGAAAAATTGCCATTATGTAGGGATTTTGCTGGAATAAGAAAAAGCATCCCCTAGAAAAGAGTAATAAATCAACAAATCAGGGATGCTTTTTCAAGTAATGGCACTTCCTAGGGCTGTGCAGTCTACAACCTGCACATCTGTGCCTGGCCACCCTGATTCTCAGCCTACCTCTGGTGGGCATCAGGAAATGCCTCCTTCCTGGTGTGTCTGTGACAATTTTTCTTGAATTTTATCCTTCCGCACCCCCACACCACCCCACACACGGGTTCTGGCTCTAAGTCAGTCTCTTTGATCTGGTTTCACTTTGATGGAACTGAAAAGGAGGGAGTGGAAAAGTGGAGATTTCAGGTTCTTTAGGGTGAAACACCTGTTAAATATAAATAGGGCCAGAACTGAGGTGCAGTGCCTAGGGTGTAGTATTTAAGGAGGCGCTTTTTCCCCAGTGCTGACCCTGTGCTTAAAGCACCCTGACAGTGAGCGTCTCCTTAAATTTGGGGGCTCCTTGCTCCCTTTATCCCGGTCCCAGCTCGGCACACGCAAACCTTCCTTTTGCTCTTACCAACCCTTCCTGAAAGCCTAGCTCTGGTAGAGGGTGGCACTGCCTCTCTCTTTCTTCTTCCCACTTAACAAGGACCCCCTTCCAGGAGGGGCTTAAGAGGGGACAAAAGTCCCAGCAGGTAGGTTGAGAAGACCGGGAGTTCCCAGTCACTAGCCACATGTGGCTATTTATATTTCTAATTAATTAAAATGAATAAAATAAAAAATTCAGTTCTTTGAATGTATTAGCTGCATTTCAAGTGTTCAATGGTCACATGTGCCTAAGTGGATGCTATCAGATCCGGCAGAGAGAGAACATTTCCATCACTATAGAAAGTCAGCAAACTATGGCCCACGGGCCCAATCTGGCTGGCTGCCTGTTTTTGTAAATAAAGTTTTATTGGCACACAGCCACGCCTATTCATTTATACATTGCTTGTGGCTACTTTCCCATTGCAAGGGCAGAGTAGAGTAGTTACAACAGAAACCGCATGGCCTGCAAAACCTAAAGTTTACTGTTTGGCCCTTTATAGAAAAAGGTTTGCCAATCCCCACTCTAGAACATTCTTCACTATTCTATAGCGGTGCTTCCAAAACTTGACTGTGCGCACGGAGCACTTGAGGCTCTTGTTGCAGAGCAGATTCTGATCCAGTCGGTCCCTGGGTTGGGGCCTGAGATTCTGCATTTCTCCAAGCTTCCAAAGCATGTCAAGGCTGCTCATCTGCAAACTGCACTAAGCAGTGAGTATCGGTTCCCAGAATTTTCCAGAAACTCAGCCTCTGTGCCATTTCCCATTGTTTGGTTGTTGTGCAGTCTTCCAAGCCACCTTTTCTCTTTCGAAGTCCTCCCACATCCCCCACCCTGTCTCTTCGCCAAAGCAGATGGAGGAAGGGGAAGAAGGAGGCTCAGATCAGCCCATTTAATAAATCGTTAGCATCCCAAGTAGAGAACCGTGGAGGTTAGAGGTTATCGTGCATCTCTGTGTCGACACAGACTTGAACATCCTGCCTGATGGGTTTGCTCCTCATTACCAGAGGTAATTGGCTGTAGAGTCTGGGAAGATGGTCTACAGACTCAGACAGATGCCAGCGAGCCGCTGGCAAAAGCGAACTTGAGAGCTTCTGCCACGTCTGGGTAATGGATTTTGACAAGGACAGCCGCAAATTATTCCCTAGGAAATAAATACCCCGAGGAGCAGTGGCAATTGCAGTGGACTGGGTCTCAGGCGATCAGGGTTCCAGACCCGGATCCGAGGCCATGGGCGAGTCCTTTTCAGCTGCTTGGGCGCGAGGTACCTCTCTCTGCCAGTCCGCTGGCGGGGCTACGGCGCCAGCGTGTTGGAGCAAGGTAAGCGCAGGGGTGCAGGCTGAATCGTGGGCTGCTTTCCCAACAGCAAGGAAATCAAGACCCTGGAGGCAGCGCAGGATAAGATCAGCCTGCTTTTGAGTCTCACGAAGTCCTCGAAGAACACGGATCTGAACGAGAAGAACTACATGGAACTGCGTTTCCTGCTGCAGACCAAGGAGGACTACGAGGCCTTGATTAAGTCCACCAAGACGCTGTTGGCTGAGCTGGATGAGAAGGTGCGGTCTTTCTCTTAAAGGGTCAACCAGAACGCAGAGCAAGGGCAAGGGGTAGGGGGTACCCATGATGCCTCAGGCCAGACCTGACACCCCAGTATCCACCATGACTTCTTGGGAGAGCCCTCTAAGTGCCACTGTGGCTATTGTCTCTACTCCCTTGTGACCTCCGGGCTCCCAGCATCTAGGCTCAGCCCTGTTAGTCTGTCCCTCCACCAAGCTCCCTCTACACTTAGAACAAATCCCACATCCTTGCCAGGTCAGTTGGGAGAGGCTCGGTTAGGCTGCGGTAACAGACTCCACCCTCTCCCCAATGGCGGTGGTTTAAACCAATACAGGTTTCTTCCTTGTTCATGCCACGTATCTGTCATGGGTGGCTAAGAGCCCTTATGTCTTCTCATTCTGGGCAGAAAACATATCAGTGATGTGTTTTCAAGTGATGACACTTCCTAAGGTTGTGCAGTCCGCAACCTGCACATCTGTGCCTGATGACTCAGCGGTGTACTTGGCTCTGGGTGTCAGGACCATTTTTTTTTTTTTTTTTTTTTTTGCCTTAGGAAAGAGTTGAGCTCCTGCTCTGAGAGAGAGGACAGATTGTTGACTGGCTCTTCGGGGGCAAATGGGGTGCTCCAAACCTATGGGACCAGAAAATATCAGGTGGTTTAAACCATCTTGAACATTGCCAGGTATTATGGCAGAGAAATACAGTTCTGGAGGGTCTCACACTGGCAATTGAATACACCAGTCACTTCTGCTCCTGACTCATGGGCTCCAAATAGTCATGTGACCCTACCCATCTGAAAAAGGGTTCAAGAAGTGCAACCCTCCCACGCATCTGGAAGGCAAACAGCTAGAGACATTTGCAGGACAGCATTCAGAATCATATCCCTCACTGTGGCTGACCTAGCCCCTCCAGGCTGGCTCACCTCAGGGCCTTTGCATGTGCTCCTCCGGTCCTCCTGCTTGTCCTTCAGTCTCAACTTCAATGGAACTTTGTCAGGGAGGCAGTATGTACATCTGTCTTGTTCCCACAGTACCGCCCCCGCCCCCACCCTGTGCCTGTCCTGGTGTCCGGCACAAAGTAGGTCCTCCGTAAATATTTACTACTGCGCGAATCTGGAAATCTCATCCATCTTTCCTCTGCTTCAAGCCCTGCAGTAATTTCCTCTTGTTCTTTTGACAAAGGCCAAACACCTCACCGGCTCCCCTGCGTCCTGCCCCTCCCAGAATTTAATCCATTCTCTGATCCACTCACAGTGGCCTTCCCCATGACCTTTGAGCCCACGGTGCCGTCCCTCACTTCCGGGCCCTTGCACGTGCTGTTCCCTCTGCCTGGAGTGCCCTTCCCCGTCCTCTCTGCACTTGAGGAACTCTTATTCATCCTTCAGGTCTCAGCCCAAATGCTATTTCCGCTGGGACTTCGTCTTTGTCTCTCCCTGCTAGATGCCCCTACTGCGAATGCCCGAGACACCTTGCACGCCCCTCCCTAAACTCATCATGGCTCTGCATGGCTTGTGTCCAGTCCTAGGTTGTAAGTTCTGTCAGGGTAGGGACCCTCTGTCTTGTTACCATCATCATCACACCCCTGTTGTCTGGCACAGAGCAGGAGTTCGCTGAACACTGATAAACGAGCGGATGTATGAATGAATGAATGAATGAATGCAAAAAGAGTCTAACAGTGAAGAAAGAGGAAAATCGGAGACAAGCAGGGGACCCGTGTCCTCAGGAGCATCAGGAAAAGGCAACACAGTTTGGGATCCTCAAAAGATTACGGGGCTCACTGTCCAGGGCAAACTGTCTTTGCCCAGTGTCATCCCAGGGTGGGCAGGTCCTAGATTTTCCTCCTCCTGTGCCCACTGCACAGTGAGCAGAGCCTCGTCCTTGCAGGCCCTGCCCAGCCCCACAAAACAGTCAACGAGCCAACGGGAAGACAGCACTTTGCTTAGGGAATACACTTCCCCATCGCCGCAGCCCTGGGCAGGGGCCTAATTACTCCCAGCGTCACAAAAGCCGAGTCTGACATAAAGATGCCACCGGGAATACGACTCTGAATTTAATCACAAGAGCCACGGGGAAACCGGCTGCGGCAGCTTCCTTTGACAAGGAGCTGAAGATCGAGGACTCTGGGGACCAGCTCTGGCAGGGGTGGGCATTCCTTCTGAGCAGGCGGTGGCGCAGGCTGGAGATGCCGCCCTCGTGGATATTAAAATGAGTTGCCTGTTTTATGTCACAGGCGAGTGAGGGTTTGCGTTGAGGATGCCGCCTGTGCATAGAACAGGAAAAGAAAGTTGAGCCGGGAACCTGGCTTGGCCGTGTGTGTCAGGGCTGGGGAAGCCCTTCAGTCGTGCCTTGAGGGACTTGTGTCTCTGTGTGTCTGTGTGTTCCAGGTGAAGTCCAAACCACGGCTAATATCAATCGTAAATAGCATTCCTACGCCTGACTGGTTTGTGTATGACACCCAGCAGTTCCCTTGACACCTGATCATCCGAGCTGCCACTGTGTTTGATGTACCAGTGAGAATGCATGCGTTGGGCTGCAAGATTCTTGACTAGAAATAGCTGAGTGAGGAGAGGCTTGTTTGTTCACATAACAAAACATCTGACTGGAAATAGACCATCCCAGGGGTGGGTTAGCAGCTCCACGGTGATGGTTTGGTCTTTTTCTCTCTGATCCCCTCACCTGGCCTTCTCCTCATGGTCACAAGATGGCTGCAAAGCTTAGCTGGTATCAGCTCCTCACATTCATTCTAAGACATGAAGCCGGAGGGGAGAGACTATTTCACAGAACCTCTCCGGCAGATTTCCTCTCATTGGCCAGGACCGGGGTAGATGCCCACTTCAAGGTCAGTCACCAGCAAAGGGAAATGAAATCTCCAAAACTGGCTTAGAGTAGACCAAGGGTAGCAAATTATTATGTAACTCAAGGGCCAAATTCAGCCTATCCTGTTTATGGCCTCCAGCAGAGAATGGTTTTTACATTTGAAATGGTTCCATTTTTAATGGTTAAGTGAGTACCCGCCCTATAGCCTCGTAGTCCTTGAAGCTTAAAATATTTGCTCTGTGGCCCTTTAAGAAAAAAAATTTCCAACTTTTGGCTCAGACAGGTGACGCTTTCCTTATTCCCTGGGGCCGGGGCGCAAACCACTTTACAGGCAGTAAGAAAATGTTTTGTCTCCTGTGACAGGAAGTACAAAGGTAAGACCAGCTTCGGGGTAGGTTGATTCAGCCGCTCAATTACGTTACCAACTTTACCAACTCCGTCGGGTTTTATCCTCCGGCCGGGGGCAAGATGGCAGCCGCCACTCCGGCGCCACATCCGGATGGGACACTGTCTTCAGGAGAAGACAAACCGTCTCTTCCTATGATGCTCCTTTAAGAGTGAGGAAACTTTTTCCAGAAGCTTCCCTAGCAGACATCCGTTCTCAGTGCAGAGGCCCCAACTGGTTAGCCCTGCCCTTAAATATTAATAAGTCACAGGTGGAAGGGACAGAAAACCATGGTTGCCTTGGGGCCGTCTTCTGGGGTGACATGGATGTGGGGAGTCACCACCCACTGTGTCCACCACAGTGCCGTTTGTCACCTCTGCCAGCTGCCGGGCTCTGGACCGCTCTTCTTTCTCCCACGTGGCACCTCTTGCTGCCTAACACCCACCATTCATCGTGCTTCTATGCTTCCTCCATGTCCCTGGATGCGGGTGTAGACCAAGGGTCTCACACTGGCGGACTTCCGGATGGATAAAACCTGACGACATGAAGGCTTTGTCCCGGTCCATGTTAAAATGTACTGAGTCGACTACATGTTGAAAATTGGGAGATTTCATGTAAAAATTCAGATTTCTGGCTTCTCTTTTTAAAAAAATACTAGAAGATCTGGCAATATCGGCCTGAATTTTCATGGAACAAATGTAACTAGAAAGTGTTGGGGGTGATGCTGCCAACTGTTTACCCCTTCTCTACTTCTTCCTCTGTTCTAACGGATTTCTGATTTTATTCACAGTGGTCATGTGCCCAGCTAAAAAGCTACTCCCATGCTCCTTTGCAGCTAAGGGTGGACAATGAGCTTTAAGGGGAAATCTGTTGGGGATTTCTGGGACAGTTTTGCTTTCCAGATATAAGGTCCTACCTCTTTATCCATATTGCATCTCTGCCTTCCTCCCTGGAATATGACTGTGAAGGCTGGTGCAGTGGCAGCCATCTTATAACCATGCAAGAAAGGCCGGGTGAATTATAGAGCTCTTGTCCTTAACTTCCTGGAGCTACCAAACTTGAGTCAGCAACCTGTTATGAGAAAAAGATAAACCATAATTTGTTTAAGCCACTGTTTAGTTGGGCTTTCTGCAATTTGTAGCCCATTTTACATTTCTATGCCACCCGCCTGGCCACTTTTTGCAACCCTTAGAAGAGATTTTTCTCTCAGTGTCCCCATGGTGACCGCCGAGACTGTGCTGTATAGACTTTTTGAAGACTTGGGGATAACCGACGAGAATTAAAACTCAGTGATGCCAACACAGGATCCCAGATGCAACTGGTCCCAGAATCCACCAAACTCTGCACAAGGCCCCCTCGCTCCCAGCTTTATGTGTCACCACACTGAGCACTTAAGCCTTCCTCATCCAGAACTTCTTAGTTCCAGAACAGGACCTGGACTTCGGCCTGTCCCCCATGGTGAATTCAAGCCTCCTTCTCTAGACAAACAGGACACACCAGCTTGCTTCAAAGGGCAGAGTCCCCTTCATTCCCTTGCTGCCTTTATCCACCAGGGTTCAAAAAAAAAAAGTCTCAGAGCTTGGTCTCAGCTCAAACCCTAAGAATAGAAAGCACCTGTGACGCGCTTAGGATCTGGTACTCGCCAGTCTTGAAGGGCACTTTTCTTTAGATAAAACTGTTAGACTAAGGCCACCTTGTGGGCTCGTTATGTCACAGCTGGCAGCGTGTGGAGATGACTTGTACGAGAAACCAGAGAAACCACGGGGTGAGGTCCCTGAGGCAGTGGCTGGGGAGCATCTGGGCCTGGAGGACTGGGCTCGAGTTGCAGGGTGGAGAGAGTGCCAGGATTCTTTCCTGCCAGCCACGGCAGTTGCATTTCACTTCTTTAAGTCAGGTCAGTTACCATAATGGGCAGAGTGGCTGGTGTGTCCGTTAGAAACGCTTTTGGCTGTGAGTAACATAGCACCCGACCAAGAGAGGCCTGGACCAAAACAATACTTATTTATCAAGTTTTTAAAGAAACTTCTTACCTTGGAATACTTTTAAATTTACAAAGATAGTACAGACAGTGCCCACATACCTGCACCTGGCTTCCCCTAATGTAGACATCACACGATACCCTGGGGCATTCGCCAATACTAAGAAATGGTTATTATTTTTACCTGAACTCCAGTCTTTGTTGGGATTTCACTAGGTTTTTCCATTCATGCCCTCTCACTGTCCCAGGATCCAATCCAGGGCACCACATTGCATTTAGGTGATTTGTTTGTTGCTTAACAGGAAGTCCTCTGGACATAGGTGGCCTCGGTGTTGTTTCACCTGCTTTAAAAGATTGTGGCAGCCACGCCTTCCCCTGCACTTGACCTTGCATCCCTCCCCTGCAGGTCTGCCTGCCTCAGAGAGAGCGCTGCCCGCCGCCGCCCTTCTGCAAGGCTGGCCCCTCCTGTGCTAAGCCTCCCTCAGCCCCGTCCCCACCGTTAGATGGAGACCTCTCTCCATTGGTGACGGTCTCGTCACTCCCGTCTCCGCCCTCTCTCCCCAAGGCGTCCTTTCCTTGCCTCCTTTATCTTAACCTAGAAACCAAGCACAAACAAAACCCAAAACAACACTCCTGCAAGTCCAAGTTACTGCCAGCTTTTTCCCTTTCTAGAAGTTTCTAGGAGTCCTCATCTGCATTCCCTGCTTCCCTTTCTAGAGAAGGTACTATCTCCACTTCCACCCGTGGTGATGGAAGCAATGTCACCTCCCCCAAAGCTGCTTTCTCTGGGGTCACCAAGGACTTCAACCTCTCTCAACCCAGTGGCCTTCCCTCCGCTTCCAGCCTGAGACTTGGAACTCCCAAACACACAGCCCAGGCGTGGATCCCTTCGGGACAGCGGTTCTTACACCCATCACTCCCAACATGCGTTTCTTGTCCTTTCTTTCTTCCTCCCTTCTTCTTCCCACTGAGATGTTACTTACACACAGTCAAGACCACACATCTTAGGGGTACAGCTCAATGAATTCTCGCTCAGGGGGCACACCCACGTAACCATCACCACGATCAAGACATAGAGCCCTGCAGCACCGAGAAGGCTCCCTCGGTCCCCTTCCATTAACTACCCGCCAAGGAACCCCTCTCCTGACCTCAGCATCATGGATTTGTTTGGCCTGCATGTAGTCCTGCATCTAAACTGCCTCTTCTAGAACATACTCTTCATGCCTGGCTTCTCTCAGTCAACACTATCGCTGCCGACACCCCTTTCAACAGCAAATAAATACCCCTTTACAATGCTGCCATGAAATTCACAGAAGGTAGAACCCTTTAGCCTTACTTATTCTTTTAAATCAACATCATGCCCTCATTATAATATAAAGGAGAAATAAAAGTTATTTGTACTAAAATTTTTATTTTGATATGTGAACATTCTGGTCTGACTCATCTAGAGCAGAACCAGCAAACTGTTTCTGCAGAGGACCAGATAGTAAATATTTTGGCTTTGCTGGCCACATGGCCTTTGTTGCAATTATTAATACTTAACTCTGCCTTTGCAGCAGGAAGGTAGCCATAGACAATATATCCATGAATGGGTGTGGCTGTGTTCCAATAAAACTTTATTTATAAAAACAGGCAGTGGGCCAGATTTAGCCAAGGGCTGTGATTTGCAGATCCCTGGCCTAAAAGGTGTAATCAGAGACCTGTAATGCTACGTAAAATCACCAAGGATTCCACAGCCGCACTGCAGACTGCTTCAGGCTCGTTGTATCCACAACTCAAAGAACATGATCCAGGTTGTGCTAGTGACATGATTTCCGGAATGGTGACCAACTCTTGCTAAAGTTCCAAACAAATCAAAGAACAATCTTCTCTTGATTTATGCAGTGACTACAGTCATGGATAATTCAGTGTCCATTAGGAATGAATGAAAAATACGGTGTGTATACATGTAAAAGATAGTTTTATTCTAGGTACAGAACGTTATAAAGAGGTTTTTCACCTACGTAATGCCCAGAGGGACACATTGGGAGGTCACAAGGAATTGGGGTGAATCTTAGATGTCTGGTGCTGTCTTACATGTTGCAGGGTGTGTGGCATCTCATGACCCACATATTAAGTGGCACTAGTGCCCCCGTCATTGCAAAAGCCAAAGAAAAGAAAAAAGAAAAAAACCACCATGAGGTTATAGAAGGCCCCTTGGGGACAATGTCATTTATGCTGGAAACCAGAGGCATAGGGAGGCAAAATTTATGTCCACATGTGAGTAAAATTTACATGCACAGGTGAGAGCAAAAACTCTAAATTGCCTCATTTTACCCAAAACTGGCTAAGATTAAGTTGACTTGAGCAGGCCTCCCAGAGATAAACTAAGATTCTATTTATAGAAAAAGAAAGAACATTGCGGTTTTTGTTTTTGCACACTTGAGTGAGTGAACTGTAGAATGCGTACCCATGCAGATGTTAGCACAGCTGGGCTTTCTCTCTTTCTCTTTTTCAGATTGTTCAGATGGAAAAAAAAATCGCAAACCAAAAACGGATCTTCTTAAAAATGCAGGAGGCCAACAACCCCCAGAAACTTCAGAAACAGATCCGCGTTCTGGAAACCCGTTTGAATCTCGTATGTGAGGGGTTCTCGGCGGTTTTGCCAGCAGCTCTGTGCCCCTTGCTGAGACTAAAGAACGGTGTCTGCTGAGCCATTTAGCAGAATGTGCCCACTTCACTGGCCGACTCGGGAGAAGGTTAACTAATGGTGGGCATGTAGACCAGGAAGCCTTTTAGAGTTTACCATCCACCCTGCTCCATCCACCTCAGCAAAGGCTGCTGTCCTCTGAGCCCCTCCCCCAATCCCCCACCTCACCTGGGATGCCTACTGCTAGTTCCCTGTCTCGAAAATTCTTGCTTGTTTTCGAGAAGCAGGTCACCAGGCAGAATTAGTTAGACTTTCCTTCTCCACAGCAGTCTTCTCATGTCTCTATTATAGCTACTGTCTTTTTTTTGTTGTCAATGTTGTCTCTAAGAACTCTAAGGCATAGACGCGTATAACATGATGATGGGAAAAGTGACAGTTCCTAATCGCCCTCAATTTACAGTGACTTTTGCATTAAGCAGGATTTTCTAAATTGCAAAGTGGTTTAAGCAAAAAAAAAAAAAAAAAAAAAAGACTGTACTGATCAGAGAACTGAAAAATTCAGAGGAGGAAGTGGGGCCTTCAGGCATAGCTGGATCCAGGTGCTTCAAACCTTTCTTTAGGACATAATTTCTATCCATCTCTCCTCTGGGTAGACTTCATTCCTGAGTAGCTCCCAATGTGAACAATTGCAAGTAAAAAGGAAACATCTCTTTCCTAACACAGTATAATTTTATTACCCATAGTCCTCATGTTGTATATTAGCTCTTTAGACTTGTTCATCCTGTCTGCCACTTTGTATTTTCAGACCTACATCTTCCCATTTCCTCCTCCCACCCCCTGCTCCTGGTAACCACTGTTTTATTCTCTATCTCTGTGTATTTTACTTTTTTTTTTTTTTAGATTCCACACATAAATGAGACCACGCAATATTTTTTTTTTTTGTCTAGCTTATTTCACTTAGCATAATGTCCTCCATGTTCACCCACGTTGTGACAAATGGCGGACCTCCTTTTTTAAAGGCTGAATAATATTCCATTGTTTATCTATATCATGTCTTTATCCATTCCTATGTCGGTGGTCACTTAGGTTGTCTCCAAATCTTGGCTGTGGTGGATAACACCACAGTGAACATGGGAATGCAGATATCTTTATGAGCTGGTGATTTCATTTATTTTGGGTGTATGCTCAGAAGAGAGATTGCAGGGTTGTATGGCAGTTCGATTTTTAATTTCTTTAGAAACGTCCATACTGTTTTCTATTATAGCTGTGCCAATCTACCTTCCTGCTAATAGTGTAACCAAAAACGTCATCTTTTATTCATTCATTTATTTATTTATTTATTTTGAGATAGAATCTCACTCTGTTGCCCTAGGTAGAGTGCAGTGGCATCATTGTAGCTCACTGCAGCCTCAAACTCCTGGGCTCAAGCAGTCCTCCTGCCTCAGCTCCTGAGTAGCTGGGACTACAGGTGTGTGCCATGATGCCTGGCTAATTTTTCTATTTTTAGTGGAGCCAGGGTCTCGCACTTGCTCAGGCTGGTCTTGAACTCCTGAGCTCAAGTGATCCTCCCACCTCAGCCTCCCAGAGTGCTAGGATTACAGGCGTGAGCCACCACACCCAGCCCTCAAAAGGTAGAACTTTCTGCAGGACAATTGACTTGGACTCTTCAAGAAGTTGATGGGGTGAGAAAAATTGGGGTGGGGCTATTTTTATGCAGAGTTTCTCAAACTCAGCACTATTGGTCTTTGGGGCTGGATGATTCTTTGTGGTGAGGGGCTTTGCTGTGTGTTGTAGGATGTTAAATGCCTACTACTACCCACTAGATGCAAGTAGCACCCTCACCTCCAACCCAGTTGTGCCAACCTTAAGTGTTTCCTTTTGGAGACAATGTCCCTTTGGAGGCAAAATCCACCCCCCCCCAACTGACAGCCACTGTTCTAGATTAAAGAAATTTAAGATACATAACAATTATGTGAACTTTGATTGGGTTCACTTTTAAAAGATATTTTTGGGCCAACTAGAGAAATTTTAATATAGGCTTGGTATTGAGTAATATTATGCACATATTAATTTTGTGAGGCGCGATACTCGTCTTGTGAGTATGAAAGAAAAGGTTTAATTTTAAGAGATACAAACTAAAGTATTTCGGGGTGAAATGTCATGACACCACGGCATTCGAGCCCGGGCAACAGAGTGAGACTCTTTCTCAAAAAAAAAGAAAAAAAAAGAACGTTCTACCTTTTGGATTTGGTTATTTCCTATGGCATCATTTAGCTTGTTCCTCTCTCCCTTGTTAATGGCTGAAAACTGGAAGTTGGATCCAAGAGCAGTTGAGAAATCCAGTTGGTGGCCAACTCCAGCCTCTCGCCCAGTGCTCCAACCACTGTTTTGTGGCCCTGGGGTGGGAGGTGGGGTGAAGGCCTTCCAGCCTCCATCTGCCTCCTGGAAGCTTGTCTCGCACCCTGGGAATGAGCCCTGTTTTGAAGCACAGCCCTTCCAACAGGTCACTGTTCAATTTGACGAGATGCTGACCACCAACGCCAAGCTCCGGAAGGAGATCGAGGACCTACGCTTTAAGAAGGCTGCCTACGACAACGTCTACCAGCAGCTGCAGCGGCGCATGTCCATACAGAAGAAAACGATACAGGCGGCTATGGAGCGATCTGCGCAGGCCTATGAGCAGAGGTGCGCTGTGGGGAGGCCCGGGGAAGTGACGTTCTTGGCCCCTTGCTAAGCATCTGGCTTCCTGCTCTGGGCCGCCTCTGCCCCCAGCGCTTATGTGTTGGGGAAACTTAAATCGTGATCATCGTAACAGTAATAATTCTGAGCACTGACCGTGTGCCAGGCGTGATGCTAGAGGCTCAGGGTATTATTTTAACCCTCACGACTTGCCCTAGGGGTTATGATCCCCATTTTACAGGTCAGGACAGGGAGGCTTAGAGATGCTAAAATACTGACCTGAGACCCAGGTAAGTGGTGGATGTGGCGGAGTTGAGATTCAAACCTCCACACAATACCGTCTCCTCCAGGGGTCCCTGCCTCTAGCCCAAGGGGTCTTTCTCAGTCTGGTTCTCTCCTGGCTTCACACTCATAGGGACAAAAGGCATATAGTTTGGCTGCGAAGAGCCTGGGTTTTAGATCTGGGTTTAAATCCTGGCTCCATCACTACTACGTTGTAGGGTCTCTTTAAATGGTAGAAGGGATTAAATAATATATGTATGTAAGGGAGTGCTGGGGCATAGCAGTTGGTAACTGGTGATGGTGACGGTGGTGGTGGTGATGACGATGGTGGTGGTGATGGTGATGACGATGGTGGTGGTGATGATGGTGATGGTGGTGGTGGTGGTGATGGTGATGAC
>RJWJ010009502.1:34302-49836 GCA_004363605.1 Indri indri
TGATGGTGATGACGATGGTGGTGGTGATGATGGTGATGGTGGTGGTGGTGATGGTGATGGTGATGGGGGCTCACGCCTGTAATCCCAGCACTCGGGGAGGCTGAGGCGGGAGGATCACATCGGGCCAGGAGTTTGAGACCAGCCTGGGCAACATAGTGAGACACCATCACACCATCTCTACAAAATATTAAAAAATTAGCTGTAGTCCCAGCTACTTGGGATACCGAGGTGGGAGGATCTCTCAAGCCAAGGCATTCGAGGCTACAGTGAGCTATGATCACGCCACTGCCCTGCAGCCTGGGTGATAGAGTGAGACCCTGTCTCTTAAAAAAAAAAAGACAGTCATTGGCCAGGCAGGAAGTCTCCCTTGATTGGCAGGGCAAAGGAAGGAGAAGAGGGAAGCCTCTGAATGCTCAGGTTCTGCACCCCCACCCAGGCTGGAGGCCGTGGCCCGAATGGCTGCCATGAAGGAGCGCCAGCAGAAGGACATCTCGCAGTACAACCTGGAGATCCGAGAGCTGGAGCGTCTCTACGCCCACGAGACCAAGCTCAAGTCCTTCCTGCTCAGCAAGCTGAATGACCGCACCGAATTCGAGGAGCAGGCCAAAAAGGAAGAAGGTACACGCGCTAGGTGCATGTGCGTGCGTTCCTGCACTCTCTCTCTCTCTCTCTCTCTAAGGTGCCCAGTCTCCTTGTAGTAGGGTTGCCAAATCTCACAAATAAAAACACAAGATGCCTACTTAAATTTAAATTCTAGATAAACAATCAATTTTTAGGATAAGTGTGTCCCAGACAGTATTTGGGATTTACTTATAATAAAAAATTTATTCATTGTCTATCTATAACTGGGACATGTTGATACTTTAAAAATTGTATTCTTTGTCCAAAATTCAAATTTAACTGGGCCAACCCTCACCTGTAGGATGTGTCCTCAGTCTGGGCTCTCCTACTGTTTAGGGGGAGACTTGTGTGTCAGGAGTTCCTGAGATCATCCCTAGGTTCGATGATTCGCTGGGAGGACCCGCAGGACTCAGCATGTAGACACACTCCTGGCTACAATGTATCACGGAGAAAGGACACAAAGACAAAACAGCACAGGCAGAAGGGCGTGGGGCGGAGTCCAGAGGAAACTAGGCACCAGCTTCCAAGAGGAGTCACACAGAACACCCTTAATTCCTCCAGCATCTAGTTGTGACAATATGCGTGACGAGCTGTCCACCAGGAGAGCACTTTAGGGACTCAGTGCCCTAAATGCTTCCTGGGGGCGGGTCACGTAGGCAGCCTCTGCCCAGCACACACCAAAATTCCAGATGCCCAAAGGGAAAGCAGGTGTCCAGCCTAAATCACGCTGTACTTGCAGCCCAGACACAGTGAGCCACTCTTGTCACCCAGGGCAAGTTCTGTGTCATGGAGGGAGCTGTTTACCAGCCAAGTTCCCAGATGCCCACCAAGAGTCAACCTCGCAGCCAGACCTTTCTGAAGACAGCAAGCTCAGACCTGCTCTGTTAACGCTCTTCTGAACAGACTGAAGAATCTGAGCTCTTCTGCGAGCCCCCTGTGCAGCTACATTTGTACTTTCTGTCTCTTCTGCCTCTTCCTGCCTTATCCTTTGGGCCAGTATTGCTAGAAGTGTGTTCCTGAGGAACTCCCATCTCTTACTCTCTAAAATAACAAAAACCACCAAAAGCTTTTCAACCTGGACTTTTCATCCCTCCATCCATCCATTAACTCAACCATCTATCAGTCTGGTCATCAATCCATCATTCCAGTCACATACTCGCCTATCCTTCCATCCTCCAATCATCCATCTCTCCATCCATTTAACCAGCCACTAGCTCATGTGGGCTTCTATTCTAAGTGCTTAGCACGCACGGTTTCCATTTGGTCCTCACAACTCTAAGAAGTAGACATTATTATTCATATGCCCCATTTATAGATGAGACGCTGCAGCTCAGAGTGGATATAGGACCAAGCCAAGGGCCGGCAGCTTAAGCAGCAGACCCAGGGCCCCATCCCAGATGTGTCTGCCTCCGAAAGCCGGAGGTCCTGTCTACTCTCTATCCAGTGAGCAGCTTCATGATTCCACCAGTTTTTTTTTTTTTTCTACGTCTTTTTGATTCTTGAATGTCACATCCATTCTCCCTCTTCTCATGCCTCAGTCTTGGCATTATCCCCATTGCCTTCCTCCCGGCAGCTTCTGCTGGGCCTCCCCCCGCCTCCGGCCTCCTGTTCCAAGCTGCCCTCAAAGGGATCCTTCAGGGCTACATTCTCTGCCGTCTGTCGACCCCTTCATTCATCCATCCAGTGGATCCATTCCTAGTCGTTCAACAGATTTTAATGATCACTTACCCCGAAGCTGGCACCACGCTAGGGGCTAGACAGCAGGGACCGAGATAACGCTAGCCCTGATGGCTTGGAGCTTCCATTCTAGATACAGAGACACAGGGGAAAAAAAAAAACAAAACAAGAAAATAGATGAATGCAAAGACTTCAAGCTGTGGTAGAACCTTCGGAGGGAGAAAACACGGGACTGAGATGGAATACTTTTGGACAGAGTAGCTGAGGAAGGTCTCTGAAGAAGGGACATTCAGCCTGTGACCCAAAGGACTCTAGTCATGTGGGAATGAGACATCCCGGCAGAGGGACCAGCAGAGAGAAGGAGAAGAGGTGGGAATGGGCTGACCGGAGAGCAGAGGGGAAGCTGCAGAGACAGCGGGGACCACTCCAGCAGGACCGTCGCTTTATCCCGACCGCGGGCTGGGAACTGGGTGAGGTGTAAGGGACACAGTGGGGAATAAGATGGAATCCTGCCCTCCCCGAGTTGACCTACTGGGGACACAAGAAATAAGCCAATGCAGATGTGAATCTGTTATCTCGGAAACCACTGAGCATGATGAAGACAATAACCGATGGACAGTGAAGGGGGCTGCTTCATCTAGGTGGTCAGGGTGGGCCTGCCACTCGGGCAGAGGCTTGAATGACATGAGGGAACCAGACCTGGGAGAAGAGCAACCCAGGCCAAGGGTGCAGCAAGTGCAAAGGCCCTGAGGTATAAATGCAGTGGTGTTCTGGAAAGAACAGAGAGAAGGCCAGTGTGGCTAGAATGTGTCGACGCTGGCAGGAGTGTGGCAGGAGATGAGATTGGGAAGGGGCCAGGTCACACAGGACCTCACAGGCTGTGTCGGGGAGCAGAACATTTACCCTAAGTGTGGCTGGAAATCATCAGAGGATTTAGGCAAAGTAGTGACAGAGTCTGGGGGTAACAAGTTGCTGAGGGTCTTAAATGATGCTGAGAAGCTTTAACTTTAACCCAAGGACAGTGGGAAGCCACAACATGTAAGGGGGTGGGGGTCATGTGGCCAGATGTGCCTAGAAAGATCCTCCCGACTGCTGTATGGAGGCTGAATCAGAGAGACAGACTGGGTTCAGGAGAGCTGGGGCTGTTGCAGGCATCCAGGCTGGAGAAAACGCAGCTCTGAGAACTTTCTTGGTTCTAATTGTTTGAATTCACCAAGCTCTGAGCCTTCCTAAGGCCCTCTGCCCCCAGGTCTTCCTTGGCCACTTCTTTGACCTTCATCCTGCTCCAATGTCACCTCTACAAACAGGCCGTCCATGGCCACCCATCTAAAGCAGAACGCCCATTACAGCATTTAATGGTCCCTTTCCAGCCACAATGGTAATTACTGGATTTATTTTTCTGTTTACTTGGATATCTTTCTTTCTTTTCTTTCTTCTTGTCTGATTCCCCCACTAAAAGCTCCACAGGGCAGAGATTTTGTATCAGTGGCGCCTAGTGCAGTGTCTGGCACATAATGAATGCTTAATTCAATATTTGTGAAGTGAGTAACGAGTGAAGCTTCTGCCCACCTCCCAGAAAAATCGAGCCTCCTCCCCAAGGCATAATGTCGTAATATCGATCACATCCTGGCTGCCTGGCGCGGGTCCGAGGGGTGCCTTTGGAAACTCGCTGTGGCTGGTGTTTCCTTCCCTAGCTCTCAAAGCGAAGAAGTGCGGCAGGAAGAGCCAGGGAGAGAGTTCCGAGAGCTACGAGGTGGCCCACCTCCGGCTGAGGAAGCTGACCGAGAGCGGGGACCTGAACCAGCTCATTGAGGAATTTCTGGCCAAGGAGGAGAAGAACTTTGCTCGGTTCACGTACATCACGGAGCTCAACAATGACATGGACATGATGCAAAAGAAGACCCAGAATATCCAGGTGGGGGCAGCTCTTGTTTCCCTAGGCCCAGGACCCCCTGTGCCCATAGCAGCCTTCCCCAAAACAGGCTCCTTAGAAGGCTCCACGAGACGCTCTGCAGAAAAAGGGCCTCAAGGTCGAATCCATTTGGCAAACGCTGCTATATTCCCCCAGCCTCCCCACTACATGTTACCTTTTCAATTGCTATGTACATTGAATGTGTTCATGTCTCCCCCACCCCCAACAGTGACATTTATAATCCATAGCATGTTTGATAATTCAGGGTTCAGTAAACTACAGCCCCTGGCTGTTTTTGTACAGCCCATGAATTAAGAATGATTTTTACATTTTTAAAGTGTTAGAGAGAAAAAAGAAAAATATACAAGAGAACTGCAAAGCAGAAAATATTTATATCTGGCCCTTTGCCTTAAAAATTTGGCCCCCTGGTAATCAATAGCTTCCTAGAAGTGAGGAGAGATGGGGAATTGTCATCTTGGAGAGACTTGATGTATATGAGCACAGTAAAGGCTCTGATAAGTCCTGCAGTAAAGAAACCTGTTTACCTTTGTTGAACCATAATTTCCCAAACTTAATTGGCTTCCTGGGCTACATACTCCCCAGAACATAAACAAACATCCTTTGGAACTGTCTGCACAGAAAAGAGTCTAAACCCCTTAGTGTGACACTCAAAATCCCTTCAAAATGTGGCTCAACCTGCCTTTGAAGGCTCAGGTCCCATTACAACCCCTGGGCACCCTCTGGCCACGACACCAGCTGCCAGTCCCAGCTGTCCCAGGCATTTCCCTCCTCTGATGCTCTCCTGGTGCTGTTACCTCTCCCTCCCCCACCCTTCTCTTCTGATGAAATCCAGCTCATTAGTCCTGACCCAGCACAAATGTCACCCCCTCTGGGGATTCATTACTCCTTCCTCTGAGGTCCCTGTCCTGTGCTTATATGACAAGGGGAGCTCTGCTTTGCAATATGTCACTGTTTTCCAAATGGGGTTGTGTATGCTGGCCATGCGCAAATAGACTGCAACTAGAATATATGTGAAAACCTTTTCATTTATTAGCGATGAACTAATCTTAATGAGTATTAGGAAAAATATGGCTTGCAGAGCAAACTTGTGATTTAATGGGTGCTACTTAGGGTAATAAGTAGTAACAGTAAACACAGAATAATAAACATAATAAAATAAAACTGATTTCAAGAGAACTCGTAATAAATAATCCTACATATTTTTAGATAATAGTCCAGGTGGGAGGTGACAATGGCAGCAATTAAGTTGGTTCTATCAGTTCGGGCTGTCACAGGAAACAGATGGCACAGTCGAAATGAGGAAACGGAGGAGAGTTTTAAAAAGGACTGTTTACTAAGGTCCAAGGAAATTAAGACGGAAGAGTGCAGGCCCAGCAAGGGTGGGCTCCACAAAGGGTGAGGGATGGGAGAAGTTTCTGGAACCAGGAGAGAGGTGTGTGGAGAAGGCTGCAGGCTCCTCGCCGCAGTGCCCTCCCTGGAAGGACGCGGCCAAACCACGCACCTGCCGGAACGCAAAGACCCCAGCCGCCCTCTCCTTCCACCCTTTAATCTGGTGCCTCCCATTGGCTGCGCCCGACCGGAACCGGAACCGGAGCCCGAGGGGCCCTGCAGGTCCCGGGGTGGTGAGCGGGGAGGACGCCCCGCTCCGTGTGTAGGGGACGGAGTAGAGAGTTGCTTTCCGTCCCCCTCCTGGAGGGGCATGTTCCAGAGGACAGCGCGACGGCGGCTCCCTGTGCCCAGGAGGCGCCCCGCACCCTGTGGGAGGCACCGGAAGTGGTTCCTCCGCGGAGCCGACCTTGACCTCCCCTTCACCGCGGGGTGCTCTCCTTTCCTCCTCCAGTCACGCAGCTCGTCCTTAGGGCGAGTGTGTCTGCCCCGGGCCTCAGTCTCCCCATCTGCAGAGTGACACACGTGTTTGGACTAGAGGAGTAGCTTCCAAACGTTTCTATAAAAGCTACAAAACAGTTTTGTTTGAACTATGTTGTTAGGAAACCCTAATATAAAACAGATTAATGGAGCGGTCCTGGACGAAAGGGCGGTGGGACGGGCGCCTGGGACCGTAGCTTTCTGCCCCTTGTGGAACTTCTGCTCACATTGGGTCCAGGTTCTAAACGCGCTTTTTTTTTTTTTTTTTAAATTAAAAACGATTAGGATTCTAACATCTGACTTCACCCCTGCCTAGATGGCTGGGGTCGGAGCTCATAGCTGAATCCTGCCCGCCTTCTTCTTTCGTTTGGTCTCCTCCGTCCCCGTCCCCCCGCCCCATTTATTAATTCATTTGTTGCCAACATTTAAATATCAGGATATTCTATATGAAAATCTGAATTTCTGGTTTCTCTTGGAAAATCAGATCTGCCAACTCCGGCCCACATTCCTGCGGGCATCCGAGTCCCTGTGAACGGGCCAGGCCCTCGGTCCCCGTTTACCGCCGCCCGCCGCGGGGTGTCACTTGCTCGAGGCCCGCGGACGCAGTGGGCTTTTGAGGTTGCGACGGCGGGTTGGGCGGTCCCCGCTGCCCTCTCGTGGCCATTTGCGGTATTGCAGGGAAGGTCTGCGCAAAAGCGCTGGGGCCCTGAATGCTCATTTTCCAGCACGTCACTGTGGGAAAATGTAGGCAAGTCAGAAAAATATAAAGAAAAAGTAAAAGTCACCAAGACATCACCACTGGGAGATAATTAACATTGTGGTGACATTGTTTGATGAGGGCAGTGTGCACTTACACACGTGCACACTCATGCACCTACACACACAGATACCTGGATGCTTATTGATAGTCCCAGGATTGTACTAGACAGTTCATGCCGCTTTGTAAACTTTCTTTCCTGATTTACCATGGATACCTCCCAACATCTTCCATGTTCCTTTTAATGGCTTCTGGGGACCCCGGATGCCCTGTGTTAGAATCACAAGATGCTTCTTAAAAACAGATTCCCCAGGCCCTGTCTTCTACCTACAGGCCTAGATTCTCTGTGGAAGGGCCAGGAATCTGCATTTTAGCCACATTTTTATTTGAGATCTTCCCCCCCGTTATATGAATGTACCATCGTTGGTTTAACTGATCTCTTATCAGCAGACATTTGGATTGTCCCTAACTGGGGACCCTTATAAACAGTAACACAACAGGCAGCATGGAGAACCCGTCTCTACCCACTTGTCCTCTTATTTCCATGGTACAATCCCTGGGGATGGACTTGCTCAAAGGGCATGTGCCTTTTGTCTAAGACATGTCGTTCAAGCCCAGTGGTCCCAAAAGCTGGTCTCCAGAGCAGCAAAATCAGGGTCACCTGGGAACTTGTTAGAAACGCACGTTTTCAGACCTCACCCCATACTTTCTGAATCAGAGCCCTGGGGTGTGGGGCCCAGCAATCCGTGTTTTTGCAGTTTTCCAGGTGATTCTGATTCTGGCTAGAGTTGGAGACCTCTTCTCTGGAGCTGCACTTGCCAGTGGAGTAACCACGCTCCACCTGTGGGTATTTAAGTTAAATTAATTGAACCTAATTACAATTTCAAGCGTTCAGCACCTACGTGTGGCTAGTGACTACAGTATTAGCAGATAGGACATTGCCACCATTGAAGTAAACTATTGCCTGCACTGTTCCAGACGGTTTTCCAGGACGGATAAACCACCCCCATGCCATGCCCTCACCCTCCTTTTAATTAAGAAACATCAGAAAGAACCCCCGCGGGCATAAGAGGGGCCCGGGGTCTGGGGCTCCTTGAAACGGAGAATTAAATCCTCATCAATGCCTTGGGGCGCAGGCTCTTTTTAGGCATGGGGGGAAGGGGCACCCCCACTTTTCCTCATGTTCTGACTCTCTCCCAGGCAGAACGAGATCATCGACTTGCGATCCCAGCAGAAATTGTCCCGTGATGACAGCCAGTCTGTCCTGAGAGAGCTGGAGGTAAGACCAGGATGCAGAGGGAGGGACACAGCAGCCTCCCTTGCCTGTCTGTCTGTCTGTCCATCGGGCGTTCTGTCAGCCGATTCTCAGGGGCGGTAAGATGTCTGCCCCATGACTTGAGACTGGCCCGAGTCACATCCAGACGTGTCCCGACCCTTTGTCACAGACAGCCTCTGCTACAGGTATTGCTGCAGAATTTTGTCCCTAGACCCATGGCCCCATTTCAGGGAGTCTAGCCCAGGCCGTTCGGCCCGTAATTTCATCCCCAACAGGCTCCTTCCAGACAGATCTCTGCCTCAGCCTCTCTGTCTCTCTCCCCTTTGTCCTGGCTATGTCCTGTTCTCAATCTGTGAGGGCAAGTGCAAACGTTTCCTGAGCAATTACTATGTACTAGGCCCTGGGCTAAGTGCTTTGCTTGCAGCATCTCATGGAATCCTCACAACCACCCTGCGAGGCAGGTGTACTGATCTATCCATTTCACAGATGAGGAAACTAAGTTCACAGAGGTCAAGTCACGTGACCAACATCAAGGCGCAGGGATTTTATATGAGCTTTGAATTGTATTCAGCTGCTAATAACGGGGACCCAAAATGACAGTGGCCTGAGTAAGACGGAATTTTATTTACTTTAAGAAATAAGTCTGAAAATAGGCACTTCAGGGCTGGTATGCTGCCTTTGTGATGTCATCAGTGGCCCAGGCACCATTTTTCTGTTTTGCCACATTTGGTGTGTGTGGCTTATATTCCACCGGTGCCTGATTGTTGCACTATAGCTGCCCCCGGGACCACGTGGGACCCCAAGCATGTGCCCAACTTCGGGAAGGTCTCCATGGACCTGGACCCTGCCTGAAAGTCTGTAAGCCCCCACACCTGGTTCCTGGGAGATGTCCCTGAGCTGGAGCCTGCAAGAGGCAGCATGTGCCATGGTGCTTTGCTGCCATCCAGTGGCCAAACAAGAGAATGACACCACCATCCCTGTCTACCGGGTTGCATGCCAAGGACAGAAATAAGCCACAAACAGGGGAAGGGAAATGACTGACCCAGGAGCGCAGTTCTGGGTCATAAGGGAATTTGCCTTATTAGCAGTGGGCTCACAGATGCTCCAGACGTCACATACACATTCCAGACATCACATACACATTCCAGACAGGAACAAAGTGGGGTAGGGGAAAAAAGATCTTGGTAGCTAAGTCAGCCAGCTTAAAAGGTGTTTCCCAGAAGTTTCAGCCAATGACTTCTCTATTTATATCTCATTGGCCATCCCTGTTTTAAGGGAAGTTTGGAAATGTAGCTTTCAGCTGGTCACATTGCCACCCTAAATAAAATCAGGGTTTATTAAGGCCTAAGGGGGAAATGGATAGCAAATATCTGACAAAGATATGAACTCAGACTGCAAAGCCCTGTTCTAATCCAGTAGTTCCTGGCCCAGGAACTGTGCTCCTGGGTCATTTCCCTTCCCTTCTTTGTGGCTTATTTCTGTCCTTGGCATGCACCTGTCAGACAGTGATGGTGGTGTCATTCTCCTGTTTGGCCACTGGATGGCAGCAAAGCACCATGGCACACGCTGCCTCTTGCGGGCTCCGGCTCAGAGACATCTCCCAGGAACCAGGTGTGGGGGCTTACAGACTTTCAGGCAGGGTTCAGGTCCACAGAGACCCTCCCGAAGTTGGGCACATGCTTGGGGTCCCACATGGTCTCAGGGGACCACCCAGAGTCCAGACTCTTGTTGGGGTTGAGACCGGTGCTGCTCTCTCTACATCTTGGGGTGTGGGAGAGGTTGCCCCAGCAACCTCAAACATCCCCCGAGCCTGTGCCTGAAATCCCCTCATTAACTTTTTGTTTCTTTGGCTTAGCATGACTTTTGGGGAGCTTCTTTCCAAATGCAAATACTCTAAGCAGGAGAATTCGTCTTGCTAGCAGGGGGCTCACAGATGTTTCTTACTCCCTGCTAAAGATCGCTTCCACCTGCTCTATCCTGGAAGCCTTTCCAACACCTCCCATTTCATCATCTCTTGCCCCTCTGGGAGAAGTGGTGGGACCACTCCCATGATGGGAGGGTTTTGCATAGGAGTTAAGCAGCCAGGCCCTGGGAGCCTGGGTATGCCTCTCACAAAAGTCACTTCCTAGCTGCGTGACTTTGAAATACTAACTTAGCCTCTCTGAGCCTCAGTTTCCTCATCTATAAAATAGGGATATAATCATGCCTACTTCCTAGGGCTGCAAAGGTTGAATAAAATCGTGCACATACACGCTTGGCACATGACAGCACAGAGAGCAATAAATGGTAGCAAAATTATCATTTACCTTGTAAGTCGGAAAAACTCAAATCACCGTCATTTTGTTACTAAATCATTGCTCAAGTAAAGAGCTGAGTTCAAGGTCAGGTCCTTAGATGAGCTCAATATAGAGAAGCTAAACACAAGTTCACTTTTCTTCTCTGGCCTCAGTATTCCTCATCTGAGGACCGGGCCAATTGTGAGGCTGAGATGAGATGATTCGTTTAAAGTGCCTGGAATGTTTTGGGAGCTGCACATGTATTACCACATCAGGTTGACACTGACCTTTTTTTTTTTTTTTAAATTAATACTGTGACTGAAAAGAAAAACCCACACGATCTTTTAATGCACCTTTACAGAGGGCAGCTCTGGGAGGAGAATATTCCAGCAGCTGGGCAGAGGAAGCCTCCTGATGTGGTTGAGACACTGAGTTCAAACCCTAGTTTCTGTCTCCCGGCTGTGTGCCTCGGAGCCTGGGTTTCTGCATCTGCGAAATGGGGCTGTGGGCAGGGCTGGCCGCTTGGGATCATTATTTGGGATGGTGCACGCAGTGTCCGCCCTCGGGAACCGGGCTGGGTCTTGCCGGGCTGTGTTCCCCTTGGCAAGCTGGGAAGTCAGAGGGAGAGGAAGGAATGGGGTGAAAAGCACACCCTAGCACACGCTTCCCAGCCCAGCTGCACATCGGAACCACCTGGGGGGCGTTGACACTCCCTGATGTCCCCGTGGCATCCCAGGCCAAGTCTGACCCTCTGCGGGTGGGGTGTGGGCAGCAAATATTTTTGAGGCTCCCAGGTGATCCGAGTGTGGAGCCAAGGTTGAGAGCCAACCAGCTGGCAGAGTTCTCCAACTTCTCCGTGCCTCGGTGCCACCGGAGGCTTGTTAAAGCCTCTCATTCAGCGGGGCGGGGGCAAGCACGTGCCTTTCTAACAAGTTCCCAGGTGAAGCTGGTGCTGCCCGTCCTGGGACCACACTTTGAGAACCGCTGGGCTAGGGCAATGTACTTTAAACTGGGGATGGTGAAATCAGTTAAAGGGATGGCAACCAGCGTTTACAAGCAGTGAGCTAATAGGCCAGGCACAGAGGCTCATGCTCGTAATCCCAGCACTTTGGGAGGCCAGGGCAGGTGGATCACTTGGGGCAGGGTGTTTGAGACCAGCCTGGGCAAGATAGCGAGATAACCCCCCGCCCCATCTCTATAAAAAATGAAAAAAATTAGCTGATGTGGTGGTGGCACCTATAGTCCCAGCTACTCGGGAGGCTGAGGCAGGAGGATCCCCTGAGCCCAGGATTTTGAGGTTGCAGTGAGCTATGATGATGCCACTGCACTCCAGCCTGGGCAGCAGAGTGAGACTCTATCTATAAAAAAATATATATGTATGTGTGTGTGTGTTTGTGTGTATAATTTGTGAAACTTTCATTTGATTAGATAATATATATAAATATGCACACATGCACATTGTTTGTATGCAGTGGGTTGCAATGTATCTCTTTGGGCTTTTAAAAAAATGAGTCAATAGCTTTTTAAAAATACCATGACCCAGGACACATGCAGATACACGTACATCCGTGTAAGTGAAGCAAAGCCTGCACTAGACAGTGTTCAGCCCCACGACCCTAATGCACGCTAGTGTTTCCCTTCCCTTCTTCACTGTTCTATTTCATTTCATTGTTTAAAAACCATGACAGAAGCTCATGAAGTGGATCTCATGCCCCCTGAGAGGTCTGAAAACCCGTGGCTTGGAGACCCCGGCCCCTGAGGGTCCCTAAGCCCCTTTCCCCTGAATGTCCCCCTGGGAGGCTGACCCGTGGTGGGAACTGGGTTCTGCCACCAGGAGAAACTGAAGAAGACCACAGAGGAGGCAGATAAGTACGAGAGCAAGTGCAACGAGATCAACAAGACCCTGGAGCATCTCAGGAACTCGGTGGAGCATCTGTTTAAGAAGATAGACTGTGACGCCACCAAGATCCTGGTGCAGTTAGGGGAGACAGGGAAAATCACCGACGTCAACCTTCCTCAGTATTTTGGTGAGTCAAGCTGGGGCCCGTTGGACTCTTAGGAACCACTTCCAGAGCTTTCTGTGACGAGGCATGAGGACTTGTTCTTTCGGAGGTAGTGAGCCCGGTGGTGACACGTGTGGCACTGAAGCCCACCTGCCTGGGTTTGAATCCCGGTCCTACCCTTACTAGCTGTGGGGCCTGGGGCAAGTTTCTGAACCTCTCTGTGCTTCATTTTTTCCATCTAGAAAAAATGGGTCTCTTTTGATGCTTCTGGTTTAAAAAATAAGGTATAAACCTAGTGTCTACCTCATAATATTAGTGGGAGGGTTAAGTAAAGGAATAGTTCTTACAGAAAAACAGTATGATCAGCTCTGGAGACAAAGCGGCAGCATTTGATACAATTCAGCACCCATTCGTGATTTTTAAAAAACCCGTAACAAACCAGAACTAGAAGGAAACTTTCTCAGCTTGATAAAGGGCATCTACAAAAACAACAAAAAGGCTGCAGCTAACCTGATACTTTGTGGTGGGAAGCTGAACGTTCTTCTCCTGAGATCAGGAGCAAGGCAGGGGTGTCTCGGCGTGCAGAGGGGCGGGGGTACATCTACACAAACCATGACCATTTGGAACGAAGGGCTTCTGTTGCTCTTGGGATTAAACCATCCGTGTTTGGGAGGCTCCCGAAACACCCCCAACCCTCCCACCACATTCAGTGATTTGCTAGGAGGAGTCACAGGACTCAGCACACAGTCGTACTCATGGCTGGGATTTATCACGGTGAACGCAACGTCGGAAAAGGGAAAGCGGGAACGAGGTGTTTGGCATAAACCACATGATAAACACATTGCTTGTGTAGACGGTTTCGGCACGGCGAGCCACTTCTTATCAGTTGATGGTGGGGGGACCCTCCTGAAATCCAAGTTCCCAGATGCCAGCCAACGGCCAGCCTGGTCAGTGACCTTTCAGAGGAGACAGAGAGCCTCAGCCCTACCGTGTTAACTCTTTCTGCGCACGGCCTGGGAGGCTCTTTGTCACCTGCCCTCTGCTAACATTTCTCATCTCCTCTAGCCCTGCTCTCCCCTCCTTGCTCACCACCTCTAGCCACACTGTTCTCCTGTCTGTCTTCCAGTCTTCCTTGCTGCTGCCACCTCTTATTCCCACCTCAGGGCCTTTGCACGGGCTGTTCCTAGAAGACTTGTCTCGTGCCTGGTTCCTCCTTGTCCTCAGATCTCAGTTTCCTTGTCCTCTCTCCAGCAAGGCCTCCTTCCTCTGTCCCGCCTGAAGCTGCCTCTCATGGCTGTCCTGTTACTTGTGTCTTTGCTGATAGCTTTCACTGCCTGAATCTACGAGGTTCTTGAGATCCAATAGCAAGTTTCAGATGCAAATATTTTTGGTCCCTGATTTTTAGACAGAATGGCAACAGATGGATAGTGCGAGGTTTATTTTTTTTAGAAAATCCAAACCTAGTAGTTGCGGAATTCAGATGGTGAACATCTGGGTGGTGAGGGATTCCTGTATTGATCTGCCTGCTGGTTTAACTTGTCTTTCCTTCCCGCCGCACACACCGAAGCTTCGTTAGGGCCAGGACTGCGTCTTTGTTGCTGGTATTGTCACAGTTTTGTTTTTCTTGCATTGCATCCTTGGCATCTAGCACGGTGCATGGCTAATCATTTGTGCATGGAGCATGAATGAATGAATGAATGAACGAATGAGTCTCGCGACCGCATGGGGCTATGGAAACACAGTGGGAAGGGCAGCTCTCCCAAAGAAGCCAGATCAGGGAAACATTCCTGCAGGCGCGAGGCCTGACTTAAGGCTTAAAATACCAATAGGAGTTACTGTGGCAAGGGTGTAGGGAAGGGCATTCTGGGACTAAGGAACAGCATGAACAAAGACCTGGAGGCCTGAGACAGAGAGTGCTAGGGAAAAGCCAGCACAGTAGTGTAGGGCTGGGCTGTCCCCAGCTCTCAATTTTCAGTGTCACCCAGTGTTTCTCAACCTTCTCTTCATTATCACCCTCCTCCCGCAAGAAGCCTTTCTATTCTTTTCCTAATTGTCCCTTCTCATGACGTTTTAAGCCCATGGATGTACCGTGTGTCTGTTTATGTCCTGTATGTACACCCGTGCTTCCTATATTAAAGAGTCAGATTTTCGCCTCCCAAGAACCACATTTCACCCTCTAAGGGGGACGTCCCCATGAGAATGTCTGGTGTAAGTCAGGAAAAAGCCCATGTCCTTGTAGGAGCCTGCGACCTCCCCCCTGTACTTCCTGTCCTTCCCTTCCTGTCCAGTGGGGGGCGGCACCCCCAGGAACCGGTCTCAGGGCAGCCATCCAGGTCCCGCTTCTTGTTTTCCAGCCATCGTTGAAAAGAAGACCAACGACCTGCTGGTGTTGGAGTCCTACAGGCGGATCCTGGACATGGACAGGGCTGAGGCCCATATCCTGACGCCCTTTGTCAACCCCTTCTGGGGCGGCTCTGGCCTCCTCAAGCCCCCAGAACCCATCAAGGTTGTCCCGCCCGTGCTTGGGACTGACCCCTTCAGCGACAGGTTGGATGATGGTGAGTTCTCTCTCTCTCTCTCTCCCCCTCCCCCTCCCCAATTGGTGCAGGTCACTGGGTTGAGGTTCCTAGAAAACTTGTGCCTTCAGGGCTGGGGATGCTGTGTCCAGGTACCTGAGAGGGCTGCAGTGTTGGGCCTCAGTTTCCCTGTCTTGATGAGCCCTCATGGGCCTGTCATTTCCCTTGGGTACTGTTTTGGCTGTGGCCACCTGACATCCTTCACTTGTAGACTCTGCTTCCTATGGTGTAAGGGTGACCTGGCCATAGATCCCAGAGTTTAGTTATCCTGTGTATTTTTTTAAAGATCACAACTACTTTTTTTTTTTTTTTGAGACAGAGTCTCACTCTCTTGCCTGGGGCGAGTGCCATGGCGTCAGCCTGGCTCACAGCAACCTCAAACTCCTGGGCTCGAGCAATCCTACTGTCTCAGCCTCCCGAGTAGCTGGGACTACAGGCATGCGCCACCATGCCCGGCTAATTTTTTCTATATATATTTTTAGCTGTCCAATTAATTTTTCTTTCTCTTTTTGGTAGAGACGGGGTCTCGCTCTTGCTCAGGCTGGTCTC
>RJWJ010009503.1:0-49730 GCA_004363605.1 Indri indri
GCAATCCTACTGTCTCAGCCTCCCGAGTAGCTGGGACTACAGGCATGTGCCACCATGCCTGGCTAATTTTTTCTGTATATATTTTTAGCTGTCGAATTAATTTCTTTCTATTTTTGGTAGAGACGGGGTCTTGCTCTTGCTCAGGCTGGTCACGAACTCCTGAGCTCAGAACGATCCGCCCGCCTCGGCCTCCCAGAGTGCTAGGATTACAGGCGTGAGCCACCGCGCCCGGCCTCAACTTCATTCTTTTTCAAGTGTATACCCAGTTATCTTGGCACTACTTGCTGAAAAGACCATTTTTCCCTCCTCGAATTGTGTTGGTGCTCTTGTCAAAAATCAGTTGACCATAAATTTGTCGGCTTATTTCTGGACTCTCAATTCTATTCCATTAATTTATATGTCTGTCTTTCTGCCAATGCCATACTGTCTTGATTACTATAACTTTGTAGTAAGTTTTGCAATCTTCTTTTTCCTTTTTAAATGAACAGTGAGATGAGTGTTGTTCTGCACCCACGTGCGGGGTTGATGTCAGCTCCCTTCACCAGCACAGGGTGTCTAGGAGGGGGAACGCCCAGGAACCTGTAGTGTGTGCTATGGTCCAAGGTTTTGTGCTGTATAGTGACCTTGGTTTGATGTTTGCAAGGGAAGGGATAGGTGGGGAGAGAAAGGAGAAAACTGGGGGTGGGAAACTCTCCTCACCAAAGATGAGACTTATGTATCTCCAAGAGCACTCAGTCTTCAGCAGGATAATATTTCTTCTCTGAGTCTATAAGCAGGAAAGCGATTTCTTTTTCAAATTAGAAACTGTGAGTTATAGGGAGCCTTTTTGCCTTCCTGAAGGAGGTCTGCATGGCATATATTAATAATTTTCAGTGAGTAAGCACTCTAAGTTATGCAGTTATGAATTTAAATTTTTAATTTTGTAAATGATGGCAGGAACAGGGCCTGTTCCACTCATGTGCAGGAAGGATTTGTCTAGGAAGTGACTTGTCATAATCTCTTGCATGTGGTGGGAGCCACTACTCTCATCTTTTCAATGGGGGAACTGTTACCACTGGGTTACCCATCAGGTACGGGGCTGAGCAATAAGATGAGGGTGGGTGGAGCATGCTTTGTGCTTAGAACACTGTATCCATTGTGTTCTCTGGGGACTTGCCTATCCCAACCTCTGTCCTACTCTTCAATGGCTATTCAGTAGCCGAAAGGCTGCTATGCATTCTCTCCCAGACCGGCTGGCATCATTTGCTTTGGAGCAAGCACGCGTGGCTTGGGTGCTCCCAGCTGGGCATCTGAGCTCCCTGTAGCCCTTGGTGATTCTGTCCCTACACTTTGTCTATTGTGGAAATGAAAGGAGAGAGCTCTGGCTGGTGTCCGCAGCTGCTCTTCCCGGAGTGGGTATACTTGGGAGGAGGAAGAGCTGGAAGCCTGCTTCTCCGGCCTTCCTGCTGCCTTTGGGAGAGGAGAGGCTCCAAGATGGAGGCTCCAATCACTCTCTCTGCTATTCTTTTCTTTTTTCAGTTAATCATCATCATCATCAATACCACCATTTTCTTAACTTATACACAATGTGCCAGGCTGTTTTATACATGCCTGACACATATTAACTTATTAAATCCTCCCCGATCAATGAGGTGAGCACTATTACATTCCCATGTTGCAAATGAGGAAACTGAGCCCCAGAGAAGCTGACTAGCTTGCCCAGGGTTATGCAGCCTGCAAGTGGTAGAGTCAGGATGCAAACCCAAGCAGCCTGGCTGCAGAGTTTTCGGTCCTAACCACTATTCCACCTTGCCTCTCTAAAGGACATTGCCATCTTTTAAAGTGATGTTGCCAAACTAGGGCATTTCCAGGAGGGTGACCCAGGTGAGTAAGGTCAGGAAATTATGTCACATGAGGAACATTCAGTGGAGACAGAGATGCTTGGTATGGAGAAGACAAGAACAAAAGATGGATGGAAAAGAGACAACCAAAGGGATACGTGAGAGCCAGATTCCGACCTTCACCTGTGAATAGCCTTGTACTGTTATAGTCCCACAAGGCTGACCCAGGAGCACTGAGTAAAGGTTAGGATGCTGATTCAAAATAGGGAAGAACTCTTTATAAGTAGAGTAATCCACAGATGGAATGTCTGACTCTAAGAGGACTTACCTTCCCACCCTGGGAAGTGGGCAAACAAAGACCAAAATGGACATCCCACAGAGGTGCCATGGGGGTGGGGAGGGTGTGCACCTACTTTGGGAAGGGGTTAAATTGATGACCTTGGAGGAGGTAAATGCTACACTTTTTAGGATTTTATGAGACAGTAGCTAATGTCCAATCAAATGGCTAGGCACACACAGTAGGCCCACTTATTCAGGAAACTTGCAGGCAGAGACACTGATATGTGCACATTTAGGCTGATTGCCTCTACACTGTGAGTGCATGCTACATTCCAGGAAGTGACCCTATAGGTCAGTCAACTAAACTTCCACAAAATTGAAGGGATCAGAATTTTTTTCTATGTCAAAATAGGGAAAGATAATAGGAACATAGATGGAAGTTATGAAGACAAGAAAGTTTAATTAAAAGTGAAGTTAGACATGGAAATCAAGAAAAGGTTTCCACTCCCGCAGGCTGCTTTTGTCCCACCACAAGCCAGATTTTTCACAGTTCTGATCCGAACAAATCTTATGAGGGACTTTCTTATTGGGTATTTCTTAAACATAAAAACATACTTGATATTTTCTCCCCAAGATGGAAATGAAAGTAAAGGAACAAGAGGTGCCATATTTGCTGTTTACAAAGCCTGGACCATTCTAGACACCAGAGGGGCAGGAGTCAAGAAAATAAAGTTTCTTGGGTCCCTGATGCCCTAACACTTGGGTTTTTAAAATATCTTTATACGTGTGTTGGGGGAATGGTATGCAAACTTTCTGGAAAATGTAAAAGAAGATCCTTTACCATATACTTGGAATAATGGCCTGACAATTAGGTACTACTAATAGTTTGTAAAATTCCACCTTACTCTTGAGCAGCAAACATTCAATTTACAGCAGGGTTGTAGAACTGCAGGCCTCCTGGGTTAAAGGGGACCTCAGAGCTGTCTGCTTCATCTTCTCCTTCCTCTCCCCACCCCACCCTCATCCAGGGCTCAGGTTCCATAATTTCTTATAATTTCTCCCAAGTAGTCTTCCACTTCTGCTTGATTGCCACCAGAGACAGGAAGCTTATTTCTGCAATGATGAAATCCATAATGCATTTTGGGACAGTTTTGTTGGAAAGCCCTTCTTTGCGTTGACTTCAGAGCTGCCTTCCTGTAATTTCCAACTGATGACTGTAGTTCTAGCTGTGGGACTTACAGAATCCACAGAAATCCCACTTTCCACAGAGACAGTTGAAGACCAACGTTATTATGTCCTTGTGACATTGTCTCTGTTAGCCAACAAATTTTTCTTTTTGCCCTGGCAGAAATCCTTAGTTCTGTCCCTCATTCCCATATTATAGGGATTTATGTCTCTTTCCTCCTGGCCTCTTTCTTTTAAATCTATTTTGCCAAGGCCCTTCTTATAAAGCATCCTTCCCCAGAATGGACACAAGATTTCAGATGTGGTCACGAACAGCCTGGGGAAGAATGGGGCTGTCTCTCGTTCTAAACACACCACTTCCAACTAATGTCATGTTGGCAGCCATATCACACCATCAACTCATAAAAAATGTAGTTGACAAAGACGCCCATATTTAGGAGGATTGGAAATTGAAGGATTATCTTGCTTTCCTGCATCCTCTCTTAAATTCTGGCAAATGAGGTAAATACTCTTACAGGAAAATTCTTCATTCCCCAGTAGACAATCCTCCCTAGACTTGGCATAGAGCAGGAGACAATGCCTACAGCCAACAAGAACAGCAGTGCTTTGAGGCTGTGGGCTAGATCCTTCCTGCAAAAGGAAAGGGGAAAAAGATGAAATCAGTGTGTGCTGAGTGCATACCCTACTCCCGACACTGTTTTAGATGCTTCACGTATCTCGCCTCTTTCTGTCTTCTCAATAACCTTCAAGGTGGTACCATTAGCCCTATTTCATAGACAGGCTCAGAGAGGTTAAGTGACTTTGCCAAAGTCACACAGGTAGTAGTAGAGATGTTACATAAACTCAGGTCTTTTTGTCTCCAAAACTGTGTTTTTCCTTCTACATCTTATTGCTCCTTAGCCAAACCTGACTAAAGATGAGGAAGAAATTTGTGGGATAACCTTTTCCAAATTAAGGAAAGAACAGCTCATGCTAGACAGACCAAAAGGATTACACCATCCCTTCCTTCTCTTCCCCTCCTGGCTTCTCATGGCAGTCAGACTCTCTTCCATGTGTGAAATCACCCAGAAGATTTAATGCTGTAGTCACTAGATCCATGCATTAAAGTACCACATGTCACTAAAACAATGGGAATAGAGAAACTTCATAAAGAAATATAGTCACAAGGCCCCTTGTTACCAAATTCCCACCTAGAAAAATACTTGTTTCTTGAGTATTTAGTGATCAATGCCAGAAAAGGTGGAGGGAGATGTTTCCTTTAAAACACTGGTTCTTGAAGTGTGGTTCCTGGCTGAGCAACAACAGCGTCGCCAGAGAACTTGTTAGAAATGCAAATTCTCCAGGTGACTCCAGGACTAATGATCCAGGAACTCTGTGGGTGGGGCTCAGCAATGGTGTAATAAGCCCTCCAGGTGAATCTCATACATGCTTAATAAACAGTGCCGTCCTGCAGCTTCTGGGGAAGAGAGAAGTTCTGGATGGATAAGTGGCCATCTCAGTTGATCTGGAGACTCAGTCTTCTAGCCAGAACCCCTAACACCAATGGAAAAACACAGCTTCCCAGACATTATGTAGGGAATGCAGCCCAGAGGAAAATGGGGCAGCTGAAAATACTGCCCTGAAACCAAGTCAGGGTTTGCTGAAGTAGGACCAACCGTAAGATGCTTAAGTTTCACTGTTCATTAGGTTAATCCAAAGACTCTGCTAACTGATTTGGAGCAATAGGAAGATTAAAAAAAAAACAAAACAAAAACCAGTCTCATATTCCCACTGCCAAAAGAGAGTTAGAAAAATATCCACATGCCTTATGCTTTTAGTTTAACTTTTTCCCACTAGGAAATGTTCGTGTACAGGATAGGGGTGATTTCATTACAAGTTTGGTAGTTGGTAAGAATGCTGAGTCAAGCCTTCCCTTTTGCATATGGTTCATGTTTTCTGTTTTACAAAGAGACACAAAGAAATGGATGGGGAGAATTTAAGCCACAAGGTGAGAAGGTCCTATGCCTTGGGTGGCATCCCAGTTGTGCTTGAACAGTGATAATTCAAAACGGATTTCTTAACAAATGTATAGCTTGGGAAAGCATTACAAAAAGAGAGGAGGCATCATTCTTGGAAGGAAATTATTTCAGGCATAGTGAACTAAATGACAGCCTGATTTCTGGACTGTAAAAATATTCATTAAATATGAATTTTCATTAAATATGAAATGTCCGATTTTGAATCACAAGTGTAGTTTATTATATCTCAAACAAGAAGCAGTACAATTAATCAAAGTGTGTGCCTAAACTATCGACACAGTGTTGCCATCTTAACGGTAGCTTGTTTATGCCAGCGGTGAAGAAACCTGGAGAGTGAGTGGCGATGAAATTGCGAAAGGCGTTTTCCACAACTTGTTGAGAATTGATTATCTTTCCTTGCAAGAAATGGCCCAAAGCCTGGAAGAAGTGGCAGTCAGTTGGTGCAAGGTCTGGTGAATATAGTGGATGACAGAGAGTTTCCAAGTCCAGCTTTCGTAGTTTGAGCAGCGTTGTTTGTGTGACATGTGGTTGAATGTTGTCTTGCAAGAGGATTGGCCTGTCTCTAGTGACCAATCTTGGCTGCTTAATTGCAAGCATCTTCATCATTTCATCCAATTGGTTGCAGTAGACATCCACTGTAATCGGCTGACCAGGTTTCATGAAGCTGTAGTGGATAATACCAGTGCTGGACCACCAGACAGACATTAGCTTTTTTTGACAAGTATTCGGTTTTGGACTGTGTTTTGGCACTTCATCTTTATCCAACCACTGTGCTGAATGCTCGCGATTGTCAGGAAGAATCCATTTTTCATCACAAGTAACAATATGGTGTAGAAATAGTTCGCCTTTATGTTGTGACAGCAAAGAAAGGCAAGTTTTGAGACGATTACTCTTCTGACGCTTGTTTAATTCATGCGGAACCCATCTATCTAGCTTCTTTACCTTGACGATTTGTTTCAAATGGTCCAATATTGTTGGAATAGTAATGTTGAACCTTGTTGCTAATTTACGTGTAGGTTGAGATGAATTTGCTTCCTCTATAGCTTTCAGCTCATCATTCTCCACCTTGGTCTCAGGTTGCCCATGTGGTTCATTTTCAAGATTAAAATCACCAGAACAGAAGTTCTCAAACCATTGATGGTACCATGTGTTCATTAGCTACATCCTTCCCAAACACTTCTTTGTTATTTCAAGCTGCCTGCATTGCATTGGTTCCACAGTGGAACTCATATTCGAAAATAACATGAATTTTTAACTTATCCATGATTTCACAAAAATTGCTCTAAAAAAATTCGAAAGATAATCACCAGCCAAACTATGTGTTTGAAAGACTGAGGATGTACCTTCACAATAAAAATAAAACAAGAAGTGTCAAAGTGAAATGTCAGAGATATCAACTGTCAAACTTAGTATTTAAAAAAAAAAAAAAAAAAAAAAAAAAAAAAAAAAAAAAAAAAAAAAAAAAAAAAAAAAAAAAAAAAAAAAAAAAAAAAAAAAAAAAAAAAAAAAAAAAAAAAAAAAAAAAAAAAAAAAAAAAAAAAAAAGACATCGGACATTTCATACTTAATAAGCTAATAGCAGGACTGGGCAAAGCAAAGAAATATAGCAATACACCAAGGCCCTGCAGTTCGTTATGCTACAGCGTCCTCCCTTTCTCCCCAGCACATTTCGGAGAACACTAGTACCATCAGAGATGCTCCTCACACAAAAGTTAGGGGAGGGTCCCCTAGTTTATTAAGTTTGGGAGTTGATGCAAATGGTATCTTAGAGCTTAAATCATCAACTGATTTAAGGCTAGGAGAAGTTCTGCAGTAAAGAAACGTTTTAACTTTGTTTCACCCAATAGTTCCAGAGTTATTTGGCTAGAGAACACCTTTATGCCCCATAATTCCTATGCATGCCTCACAGAGCGCCAGCTGTGTTCATCCGTGTCTATCACAGCGGCAGAAGCGAAGGCGGAAAGAACCGCAGCCTCCCGTTTCTGGAAAAAAAGAGAAGAAAGTGGGCTTGCACAGGGAGACTGGTTTCATCTCTGGTTTCCTAGGGAAGTAGGGGTGCTTGGTAGGAAGGAGAGCTAAAGAATAAGCAACAAAGAAGCTACTCTGGGAGGTGAGATCTCACCCCTGCCGGAGAAGCCCCCAGAGAACAGCCAAGGGGCCACAGGCCAGCCAGCGAGAAGGTGGAGCCTCCGCGCTGTTGTCCATTCCAGAAAAGGCCTCTCACTCAAACTGCAGCGAACGACTCTCTCCCAGCTGCCTCCTCGATGAGCATGTTTACCCCTCCACCTCACCTATTTGCCAGAGAATTCCAGTTGTAACCACTTCCTGTGTCCTCCCCTCTAGTCCAAGGCATTTCCGTGTGCCAGCACTAGCTACTGGGACCATGCTACTTTTCTGTCTCTGGGCCTCAGTCTCCTCATTTGTAAGATGCGTGGGTTAGATTGGTGACCTCTCAGGCTTTTTCTCAAATCTGAAATTTTGTGAGCATTTGGATATCGGGATTCTAATTTCCTGTGCTTTCTTTACTAGCTGTGACCTTTGAGCAAATAGCCTCTGCTCTCCGTTCTTCTCCTGTAAAGGACTCGCACACAGGGTGACTTTGAGGCCCATAGGAGCTAACGCATAGATCATCGATGGTGACTGAAAAGCTGTCGTAAAAGTAGAAGGTGGGGTTTTCCGTCCTGGGCACGGCACCTGGGGTAGTAGCTGTCTGTACGCAAGGTCCATTTGTCTCCTCTGTTTTTCTCAGCCTTTCCTCCCATTCACTCCCGGGTCCCATTCCCCTGGGAGCTGGTGTTCGCTCCTCTGGCCCATCGGTCACTCAGAGGCTTTGCCGGGAGTCCTGGTCTCCCTAGTTCTTCAGGTGTCCAGGAGTCGGGCTCATGGTGAAGATTAGCAGGCTTAAAATAATTTCAGATTTGTCTTAATTTGGACAGAATTTGGCCTGAAATGTACCACTGGGCTGTTTATGTAAAGGGCTTCTTGCCAAAAATATTAAAGTATATGAGCCAGAGACGAAACCTACTTATCTAACACATGGTTTTAAAGTACCTTTAGGGAACACCAGTTACATTCAGCTGTATGGTTACAGCACAAGCAGAAAGTAACTTCACTTAGGTTGATGAGCAAACACTTTTGTCCTTTAAGGAAATCTCATCAGTTGACACTTCAGCCTTCCTAGGATGAGCCAGGGTGGGATAGGAGCAGATTGCATGGTTTGTATCTGTACCTTTGGGGCCAGAACCACCTGGAGTTTTGAGAACTGCAAGATATTAGCAATGGCCAATCGCCTCATCAATTCCTGTTGGCCCAGGTTTCTCCCACAGGTTAGGTCTGAGAGTTGATCAACTTGAGGTTCTCAGGGGAAGAAAAGGATATTACTTATTAATTTAGAAGAATAAGTTCTCAAGGGAGGATGCTAAGCCAGGCAGAATTTATGGCTTGATTGTGTGTATGTAAATCATTGATTCTGTGGAATTTACACCCTGATTGCTTTTCTGCAAGAAGACTTGCTTCTCTCCTCTGAGAGTAGTAGAACAGTTTCTACATGAAAACAAACTTCTCCTTCCTCCACCCAAACTTTTTCAAACTTTTTGCTGATTTCAGACTGCCTGTTCCTCTCTGGCTGCTCAGAATAGGATGTTCTTTCGTCCCCATGAGATAATCTAGCTCTGACCTTCTTGAGTGTACAGTTAGCTTCGTAAAAAATAACACAGTGATAATAAAAATAAATAGCTAAGGTTAACTGGGCACTTACCCTGTGAGCTAAGTGCTTTATTTACATTATCTGATTTAATTCTCCTAGCAACTGAAATTGGTATTATTATCATTATTATTATTACCTTCCCTTTTTAAATAGACGCAGACAGTTTGAGGCTTAGTTTGGTTAAGAAACTTTCCAAGGCTGCAGAAGGAGTGAAGTGGTGGAGCTGGAAGTTAAAGAAGGCTGGCTGCAGTCTGTCCCCAGACTTGTTTTCTGCAAGAAGACATCTTGAAAATTCCCCAGAAAAGCTTAAAAACAACCTCTCAATTTAGCATCCTGGGCTGATTCACCCGGGGCTCCTTCAGCAGAGAGATTTTGCTCAGCTACTTCCAAAGTCCCTGCAGTCACACCTGCTTGGGTCTTCCCCATCTTCTTTTGCTCACGGCTGTCCTGCCTCTGCAGCACACCTGGGGTAGGTGTGCCCGTCACTCTGCACCCCAGGCCTCAGAGGAATGTGGCAACAACTCCTCATTTGATTTCAGTTTTATAGGACTTGGAAGGAGCTCCCAGCCTGAGGATTTTATAATCTGGGGTCTGGTCTTCGTAGCCCGGACTGAGGAAAATGCGGAGGGCCCTGGGGAGAAAGGAGCTGTGTTGCCTGTGTGCCAGCTGGGGGCTGGGAGGTGGTGTCCGTGTGCCCTCAGGGATACAATGGGGGCACTCAGTGAGAATGTGGCCTTTGGGACCTCCAATCCCAGAGGTCAGATTGTATCCCCTGAAACAAAGCTTTGGGTTTAGCCTCTTGCGCATTTCGTTCCATCCCCAGTAGCCTTGTCTGGTGGTTTGTGCATGCCCCAGAGGAGGGAGCTTTCAAAGCAGCCCATCCTGCAGTGCCTGAATCCAGCAGTGCAGCACCGGCCAGAGGCATAGCCTCAGGTGCTAGACTTGGGGGGCACAGTCCTCATGGAGAGAGAGGCCTGCTTGTCTGTGGGAGCCAAGGGCCCAGGAGTGAGTCAGTTTGGCTTCCCAGCCCCTGGGACAGGTTTTCCCAGAGGTGATTATTGGCCAAGGAGGAGAAAGCAGCCAACGAGGCCCCATTAAAAGGCTGCCACTGGTGAGGAATCATCTCTAGGAAACATCCCTTGCAGGGCTGATGGAATCTGAATGGGTCAACTCCAAGTTTCCAGCAGTGTTTCCCACCCAAGCCCATGGAGGTCACTAGAGGAGCTCTGGCCCGTGAGGAGGCCAGCTTGCCAGGTGTTTCTGACACAACTGAGAGCCATCATTGCTGCAGCCACTCTGTCGTCCTGACCAGAGCCCTCCAGGTTTGACACTGTTATCTCTGTATCATAGATGGGGCTCAAAGAGCTAAGTATTGTATCTGGTTTGTAACTGGCTGGACCAGGATTCAAACCTGGGTCTGTCTGGATTTTTTTCCATTCCACCATTAGGCCTCCTCAGAAGGGAGCACTGACCCAGCCCAAGATATTGATCTTGGGTGAGCGTCTGAGGTAGCAGCGATGGCCATGAGAAGAAGTGGAGTGGGACATGGTGCAGGGCAAAGGCATTGAGTGCAGTGGCCTTGCATAGATGGGAGAGGCAAATGCCTCATTAATGCCCAGCCACCTCACTGGTAGGAACGAGGGCTCTCCATCTTGTCTTAGCCTGATTTCTGTGGGTAGGTCCATATGAAACAACTTGTCTTGGGGAAAATCATGGTGTTTCGTACCCACACAAGAGCAGAAGTCTTTCTGTAGCATTTCTGCATTAGTGATAACTCTTGGATTTCACCCAGGCTATCAGATCTCTTTTCACTCTGTTCCCTTCTATACCTCGCCACTCAATTTGTATGCTATTACTGTCTAGCCTCGATTCCAATTCATCCCGGATTCCAGAGGCACATTTTTTCACACTTTAATATCTTTGCAATTGGCACACATCTTGTAATTGGGATCTACATTTAATATAGTGGGGCTGTTTAAATTGATGTTGCATTTTTAGAATTGATGGAGACCATGAATTGAGGAAATATGATAATTCATGCCTTTATTCAACCCATCAATCACCCACAATAAATGACAGGCATTATGCTAGATGCTGGGAATGTGGAAATAACTAGTATGCAGTCCTTGAGGTCACAGTCTCGAGGGGGGAGATGGACCAGACGAATTGACAGCTGGAACTCACTGTAGGAAGGGCTGTGAATTTGGGGAATCCAGGATGAGCAGAGGATTGGAGGAAGGAGGGCAGGAACACAGGGGAGGCTGGGACTGCCTTGAGGAGAAGGTGTATCAGGAAGGAGGGTGGGAATATAGAGGGGTTAGGCATGGGCTGGGTATGGGCTGGGGAGTGGTATTCTGGACAAATGGAGTAGTTGGAGCAAAGGTTCAGAATCATGAGAAACTGGGGTGTATTTGGAAGTATCAAAGGGTTCACTGTGGCCAGAGTGTAGGGTGTGTGTGCAGACATGGGTTAGAATGAGGCTGGAGAACAGGAAGAGATCATGGAGGACCAGGGACTCTGTGCACATGAGTTTACCCTCTATCCAGAGTTCAAGGGTGAATCACTGAGGGATTTTAAGCAGGAAAGTGTGCCTTGCATGTGTTTAGCAACTCCGTATGGAAAGCAGGTGGGAAGAGGACAGTGGGGTGGCGTGGGAGGAGGCAGGTAGGGTTACAGCTATTGGAAGAGGAAGAAGAGTTACCCTGAAGGATGTAAAAAGCCTCATTTCCATTTACCATTCCCAGGCAGGCGGACCTGGCCATGGAGGCCTGGGGAAGGTCACACGGTGGTGCAGCAGGACTTCTAGACTTGACTTAACTTTGTTCTTGCCTTCACCCCACCATGTGTGTCCTTGTCTCAGGAAAACTATGTGATCAGTGGTCAGGCTGATCTATGAATGGATGCTGGGAAAAGCTAGACAAGGAAGAAAAGCTTATTACTTGTCTCTACTTGTTAAAGAAGTATCCTATCAACCCACAATGGTGACATTCCAACTTGTATTTGCCAAATTAATTCACCGATCAGAAATTTTTATGATTGGATGGGACGTATACCAGAGCTTGGGGAAAAAACGTGCAGGAATTGCTGAGAACCATCTCAGGAAAAACACCGTGGTCACATCTCAGTGTGATATCAGATATTAAGTGTGAAAAGTGTGAAAAGAAAGAAGCAGATAAATGGCTGTGGCTGTGCGTGGGAGTCACACAGCAAACGCATAATCAGTGCTGGTGACTGACTAGTCCACCCGTAAGAGACACTCTGCAGACAGATGTGGGAGTGAGAGGTGGAAGGTGCTCTTTCACTGTATGGGGGATGCTTTGAAAGGTGTGGGAGATGATTCCTGATGTTGTGACCCAAGACTTACGGTTTTCTTCCCTTCCCACTTCCCTGAACAGGTGCAGTGCCATACTTACACGGGGTACTGCTGGTGTGTCACCCCAGATGGGAAGCCCATCAGTGGCTCTTCTGTGCAGAATAAAACTCCTGTATGTTCAGGTACTGTAAGGAGGGGCGGGAAGAATGAAAAGGGTTGGAGAGAGACCCCTTGGTTGGTCTCCTATATCTTGTTGGGGAACCTTCGAAAGCTTGGTGGTGGTTATGCACCCTTTTCCAGGTCAGGGAGGATTCCGCTGACATGCAGATCTGTATATGCCTGTGTGCATGTATTTATTGATTTTGAGTTTAGGTTTCTGGTCCAATGGTCTTTTCCTAAGCATTGGCTGTGATCCCTAGAGCTAAGATGGCATGTAAGTTATTAACTTGTGTGCTGATTCTGATGCTAGTGGCTCTGGAAGGACTTCATTGAGATGGATTTCGAGACTGCGTGGGAGTCCCACATCAAAGGCTGTGGTGATCAATTAGTGATGTCTGTCATGGGCGCAGGAAAGGAGAGTAACAGCTTGTTTGCCACATATTTGCCACCCTGGAAGAATGTAATGTAGAGTAATGGAACACTTCTATAACAGGCCCCTACATCTGGCTGGTCATCGGCAGTGTGTGGGGAATTAAAAAGAACCCATATGTCGAGAGCCCCCTTGTATATTCTGATCCAGGAGGTCTGGAGGTCCTTATTTTTATGTAGCTTCTCAGGTGGTTCTGGTGATTAGACAAGTTAGGAAACCACTGCTTTATAGTGATCCATTGGATTAGTCTATAGGAAAAGTTAAGACCTTTCTATTCCCGACTTTATAAGCATACAGAAATTTTGCTCTTAGGTCAATATCATGGGATTGTGGATTATAGATTTACAAGGCCCCACACTGCTCACCTCCACTCAGACAGGAAGGGACTCCAAGTTGCTTCCTTAATTCACTGTGTGGCTCAGCCCTCTTTCAAAAAAGCCTAGCTCATCCATCAGCTGATTCATATTTCTCTGTGTCTGTGTGTATGAGGTTTTATTGACTTTCTTATTTTTCATTTTAAATGTAAACAAAGTATAAAGCATTATGCTAAAACCTATGGGAAATTCCAAAGTCTAGTGGTCTTCCTATTGTAACTTTCCCCCTTTTTAATTAATTAATTTATTTTTACAAAGTTTATTCATTTCTACTTGCCCTGCTGTATAAAGAGAAAAGTAAGTGGAAAGGGCAGTAAGAAACTACATCAGGAAACCAAAAATTTGCAGGCCAAAAAGGGAAGTTTACTTTATTTGTGGTTTACATGGAAACTGGAAACCTTAATTGGGCTTGGGGTGGGGAGGGGCAGGAATTAGCCCTCCTTGCAAATGACCTGGAAAGTCTCATTTAAAGCAAACAAATGCACTAGAAACAAGCCATGCAAGGTAATGTAATTGAATTTTCACAAAAGTGGTATATGGAGAAGGAGTGTGATATGGATTAGGGAAATATCGATTCTTTCTTTTCTTTTGTTGGTGGGACTCCATAGATGTCCTTCCATGGGTGAGCTGGCTATAGCCTGTATGTATGGGGCTGGCCTTCATGGAGAGGACAGGTGCCACAGGGCCAGGACTGGAGGATGGGGTGCACATGCCATCCCAGGATCTGCAAATGTTTGGCCAAACACACATACTGCCCCCTCCTTGAGGAACAGGCTGTGTCTAGAAAATTGTTTCCATGCCTCAGACTATTTTGGCCCATTCAGTACAATTGGGCCAACAATTTTCTACTTAATGCAGATGGAAAATTGCTGATTTCCTGTCCTAACCAAGCAAGGGATGTCAATCATTGCGTTTGCAGTATGGGGTGGGGGTGGAGGGTGGGGAACGGGGCTCTTTTCACTTGGCCCTGGTGACTTGATGTGGTTCAGAACATGGAGCTGATGAGAAGTCAGGGAGATGGGGTGCGAAGGTGAGGGACAGATACTGGAATGTTCAACAGGGGAGTTACATGAATGTGGAATTTTGTAAAAATCTGGTTAAGACTGCTGCTGGGGAACCTGGGAATCATAGTTCGTCTCCACAGTGCTGGGTTATCAGTGACATTGATGTTAAACAAACCCCACTCGACATGTGTATAGGTACTAACTTTGTATATAATATCCCTAGATGTGTATACAATGCAAAATACACGGCCGTATGCTCATAACATCAGGCTCTGCCAACTCTTTGAAAGAAACCAACCGCAACATGTTCTGAATGGCTATGTTTTTGTTTCCCTTCTCACCCAAGGTTCAGTCACCGACAAGCCCTTGAGCCAGGGTAACTCAGGAAGGAAAGGTGAGTGGAGTTTTATGCTTTATGTAAATGTTTGCTTCTCGAGCCAGTCTGAGCAGGCGTTCTTAGAAAAGATATTCGGAGCCTGGCTGGGGTGAAAGCTCCAAGTGCTCCCAGCAAGTGTCCTCCATCCTTATTCTATGTTTCCTCCCAGAAGCACCAGAGGTAAGTAAGACTCACACAGTGATGGAGCCCACGCTCCCAGAATTTCTCAGGAAGGTGGGTGAGTCTAGAGCCCAGAGCTGGCCGGGACCGTTAGAAAGTGAGCCCTGAGAATCTTGGTTCCCTGGGCAGCTCTGTCAATTGACGACCAGTGTAGCCAGAATTAAATGAAAGAGGATGAGGAGGGTAGAGGGGCTCACATCTGCCCCTGGCTCTCTTGTTTCGAAAACCTGTTGGAGCTGGTTTTTCCCCACGGATTCTCCTTCATCACTGGTCCTGCACATCCAGATTCTCTCACTGAGTCCATGCTGGGCATACGAACTGTGTAGCTGTTATCCTGAAATGCTGAATCACTGTGTCTTTGAGTCCAATGGGACAACGAAGATGTGCATGAACACAGGAGATGTGTGTAATGTGAGTGTCCACTGCTCAACCTGGTCACCCATTAGTATATACCTTTCATGATGCATGCTATGTGGCTTCCATAGCACGCTTAAAATTTTAATTTTTCTTGACCTAGAACACCATTAAATAGCAAATTAAAAAACACCATGACAAAGTCAAGAGAGAGAGACTGTGGAAAAGAGGATAAAACTTTATATTTAAGTGCCTGTAAGGGCACTTTTCTCCTGCTTTTTGAACAAAGGATCGTGCATTTTTGTTTTATACTAGGGTCTACAAATTATGTAGCCAACGTTTGTCTGAGTGAGCACTGTTTAGTGGACAAGTCAACATGAGCAGTAGGTCTCTGGAATATGCTGATCATAATTTTCTGTGTGGAAGACAGTTTGAGGCCTAAGATTCACCACTATTGACCTACAGGATGGCATGCACACAGAGAGCTGCTGGTTGCATGGAAGCAGCTATACATTCCATCCCACATGCAAGTACCGCAGAACTCCCATCTCAGGCTGAATTTGAGGCTTCCCACCTGCATCAGTAAGGCCTTGGGAACTACATGGCTCATCAGAGTCCCTGTGGAGAGTTGGGCCTGCTGAGGGTCATTGTGAAGGTCACAGGCTTATCCTACACATGTAGTTGCAGGGAGACCAAGGCAAGGCCCTGGGCCCTGCCTTGGGGATACGAAGAAGAGGCAAAGACACCTGCTCTGAATGCAGGAAATAAGAATCTGGAGAAACTGCTGCCCCACGAGGCAGGTTCTCTGAGAAGATGTGGGAGTGGAACATGGCGATGCCACCACCCACCAGAAAACATGGACTGGTGGGCTGGATGGGCTGCTCCTCTTCCCCTGGGCAAAAATGAGTAAGTGGGTGACAAGGAGGGAGCAAGTACCTTTTCAGGTGCTTCCAAGGGCAGTGGGGGACAGCCATGAGTGTTGCTGGTTCCCTCCCAAGTGGGAAAATGGGGAGAGGGGTCTGCAAAGACCTGAAATCAACACTGAATGGTGCTTTTTTACTGGGCTGGGAAAGGAAGTTGCCTTCAGTTTTGCTTGTTGCAGCTGAAATCTTCAGGAACATCACCTTTGTTCCTGAGTATGAGGTCCTGGGGGTAGGAAAGAAAAACTGGCAGTCATGTGAAACTGACCACTCAGATTTCCACTCCCCGTCCCCCACCCGCCAAGGGGAGCTGAGTATATGATGCTGAATAAGGCATACACACCAAAAAAGGCGATCCATGGGATTTCGGTTCTTACACTGGACAGAGAAGTCCTGCCAGGTCGATGTTGCTTTGCACCATGTGGATAACAATGTGAGACAGACCCATGGACATGTCAGGCTCTCATTGGTCCAGCAGGAAGAGGGCAGAGGGACTGGGGATGTCAGTTTACAATAAACAGTAGTGAGCAGGCTTTGCTCCTTCTTAGCCCTAGGGTCAGTGGCCAGAGCGTGATTCCTCCAAGGGTGATGCAGGAAAGTAGGGGTGGAATCTGACGCCTCATTTTGGAGGGATGAGTGGCTGTCAGTTCCCAGCTTTTTGCTCCCTTGCCCCAGCTGGTTCCTTCCTCCCAGATGGTTCTGCAGAGGCTTCCTCTTTGGTGCACAGGTCAGGACAGGGCCCCAGTGGGGAATGCTGGGACTCGCTCTCCCCTGGAGTCTTGAATTCTACCCGGTGGCCCCTCTTTCCCTCTGCTTTGGAGGCTCCGATTAGGCCCTGGATCCCTTCCTCTTTGTCTGCTGTGGGCAGTGCAGTGAAGAGCAGATTTGGGCCACCTGTAGGAAGGGCCACCTGAAGCCACACCTGTCCAGGAAGCCAAGGTTTGAACGGGGACAGGGTGTGAGAGGGCATTTGTAATATCCTGTGTCGACTCGCCAAGGTTCCTCTTTCAGCTGCCACTTAAGAATGGAATGTGCTCTGGAGGGCAGCAGGTGGGAAGACACAAAGGCCCCTTGTCTGAGCTCGTGCCCGCACGTGGGTTCTCCTAGAAGGCATCTATCTCCCTGCCTGCTGCAAAGAGATGCTGGGTCTGGACCCTTGTGTAGGGGGAGGGGTAAGGCCAGAAAGGAGGTGAGGCCAGAGGTCTGGGGTGTGAGGGGGTGGGCAGCTGGGCAAGGACCGGACCCAGCCTTTTCTTTCCCTACCCTCTTGCCTTTTTGAATGTGCTCCACTGACAGGGCTGGGAGGATCAGTTCTCTCTGCCTGGAAGGAATGAAAAGACGTATTGTGCGACCACGGAGAGTCTGGTTGCCAGCCAGGAATTGGTCTCTGAAGGAGGGAAAGAGAAAGGCAGAGCAAAAGGAGGCTGGGGGAGGAGGCCCAGAGAGATAGTGGGAGGGAGGCAGGAGGGAGGGAGGCCAGGCAGAAGCAGGTCACAGCCGCTTGGCCAGGGTGGGAGGCCTGGGTTGCTGCGGTTCCTGGGTCCGCAGGTGTAGGGCCCGAGGACAGAGGTGGGGGAGGGAGGAGGAGGCTGTTATCTTACCCAGATGCACATGTTCCAGGAGGGGCGGGAGGTCAGAACTTCAGACTATTTACTTAATCCCTTGGAATGTCCTCTCCTCACTCTGTTCTTTGGGCCCCTTGTGTTTAACGGACTCCTTTATGGGCACATGTGTGGTAATTAACACATGCGGTGTGGGTCCTGGGCCATGTGTTTGAGTTTCAAATATCCATTGATCTGAGACAATCCCATCCTGGCTGCCCCCTCCCCTCCTCCTCCTCTGGTCCTGGCCCTTGGAGAGAGATGTGAGGGTGTGTGTGCCGGGGGTGGTGCGCACGTGCATTCACATGTGTTTTATTATGATCACACGTGTTTTGCTCCTGCTACAGAGGAATATCTGAGCAGAGGAAGAGGGCCCCACACAGCCCCTTTAGCCCTGAAAATCTGTGGCTAAAACAGTTGAAGGCTGCAGAAGTAGAGATATAGGTTATGTTTTGGTTTTCATTGAAGTGGTCTCAAGGAAAGTAGCTCAGAAGCAAAATTTAGGGGTCAGGAACTTGTCCTGGGCAGCTTCACCTGACGGCACCAAGGCCTGTGGGTTTTCCCAACTTGCCTCTTTTTGGGGTCTTGATGCTAATTACTGCAGGTGATTTGAGGAGTTCCCAGGATAACTGAACACAAAGTCAGGGGCTGGGCCCAGCCTTCATTGCTTGCGAGGTTCAAGGAGGGAAGTTCTTAGCCTCTGGGAGGGTGAGGTGGAGGGTGGTGAAGAATGAGTCAATGAGAGAATATGGACAGCACTTGTGAAATGGTTTCTGGCAGTTCTCTGGGAGCTTTTGTCTTCTGAGTGCCCAGAGTCGCAGAGCCCTGGGGTGATGCTGTGATAAATGGCAAGTGAAAGTTTAGGGTCATCAGCAGTTTTCTGCCCTTTGCTTTTTCCTTGTAAGAGATCTGGGAGTTAGTTGTTTAAGGAAAGTGAGAGAAAAATAAAAACATTAATGAACACTGCTTAAATTTCCTGCCTGGGCTTCTGTATTTGTCAAGCCAGTCATGGAGAAGGGCAGAACTTCCAAAATCCAACCCATCTTTAATTTGCAGAGACTTATTTTGAAAATCTCCCGCTGGCTATTCCATAGCTGTGCTCCAAGTAAAGAGTGAGTCACATTTATTTCTCCAAGGTCCCTGTCTGTGTCTCCAATTTTAGACTCTCTCATGGAGCCAGGTCTACAGGTTGGTGCCAATTTGGAGACCTCGTCACTCAAGTGACGTATCAAGCAGCCCGGAGGGGCAAGCTTAGGGCAGGGTTAATGGTTGGCATGCATCTCAAAGGGGACCATGTGACCCCCAGCCTCCTCCCTCGTGAAGTGTTAGCACACCTGAAAGGGGTGCTTCATGGCCCTGAGCCTGGCCAAGGTGTGCTGGGCTGGCTGTCAAGGGTCATTTCACACGTGGAATGTCACTCCAGCTCACAAGACTCCAGCCTCTTCCCAGCTACATTTTTTTTCTCTTTCCCTGGCACCCATGGTGGGGAGGGGTGTTGGATCAGTAGTTGATCTCTCAACATTGCCATCGGATGGCAAAGGTCTGATCACCTACCAGCCTGGGCTGGATTTGGATGGAGGTGGGCAGCTGATGACCTCTGGTGTTGGCTTCTGCTCACGTTGCCTTTCCCTGGGAAGAAGCACTCTGTCTAATTCTGTGCCTGCTGAAACAGAACCATGCGTATCCAGCTCCAAGCCCAAGAGAGGCAGCTCTTTTGTGTTCTCCATGCATGTTGCTGCTGCTTTCTGGTGCTCTGAGCCACCTTGATGACCAAGCCTGGCATGTCACTATACCAGCTTTGCAAAGATCCATTTCAAAAGGGGTGTGTGTGAGTGTGCTTGAGTGCTCACGCGTGCATGGGGCCTCCCTCCCTCCAGCGGTTCACTACTCTCCAGCTTGGCTCCATCCACTCCACCACCTCCAGCTTGGCCCTTATTCTAGGGTCTTTGAAGGAAAGTTTGTGCACAAAGACTACTAGACTAGAGTTTGAATCCCTGCCATATCCCCATCTCCGAGGACTGGAGAGAAAATGAGATTTAGGGATCTGAAAGCCTCCTAGTCATAGATTCATTCAAGTCCCCTGTGGTATTAGTAACCATTAGTATTTTATACACAGTTCTTTTATTCAACACATATTTGTGGACAGCTTACAAATGCCAGGCTTGTCATAGTCACTGAGGACCCAGTGGTGAGTAAAACAGTAAGAGGCCTCACCTCACCTAGTGGACCTCACGTTCTAATTGTTCTTAACTTTTTATTATGGAGGTTGTCTTTGGGTGGAGGTAAAGCTTTCCGGGGGAGCAGCAGACTTCTAGAAGTTCCAGGAAGTTGTCACCTCTACAGGGGAGAGAAGACAGGTGGCCCCCCTCCCCAAAATAGCCCTAGCTGATAGCTCCTGTAGTGAGAGCCCAAGACCCCAGGGGGAGGCTGCCTGAGATGAGCATAGCCTATGGCCAAGTTCTTTAGACCTGTGACTGGTACCTTTGTGGGGCCCCTGAAGTCCAGATGAGAGGGCTCAGAGCACGTCAGGCCAGTGAGAATATATTCTTTTGCTCGCTGTCCGTTGCCTGAGTGAGCTAAGTTCCATGAGTGGCCCAGCAACTTGGAGAAAGGCATGGATATGGGCACGTGGATGGACAGGCCTTGGGGCCACTTATGACCCCTTATCTCTGGCTCTGAGGGCCATGTGTCTTCTGCGGTAATGGCCCAGGAAGTGTCACTCTCAGGTCCCATTGCATGGACCCTGTGCCTGCAGAAAGAAACATGCGAGATTCAAGGGCTGCTTATTTTCAAATTTCTATGGAAAGTCAATGGGAATAGAATAGCTAAAACAATTTTTAAAAAGAAAAATAAAGTGGGAGGAATCATTTTACCTGATTATAAGATGTATAAAGCTACAGTAATCAAGACAGTGTGGTATCAGTGGAGGAAGAGACACATAAATCAATGGAACAGAATAGAGAACCCAGAAATGGATCCACACAAATATAGCCAACTGATCTTTGACAGAGGTGTGAAAACAATTCAATGGAGGAAGGACAGTCCTTCCCAATGGTGCTGTAGCAATTGGACATCCATAGACCAAACAAACAACAAACGAACAAAACCAGTAAATAAATACCCCAAACTCTCAACCTAAACCACTTTATACAAAAATTTATTCAAAATGGATCAGAGACTTAAATGTAAAATGTAAAGCTATTAAAACTTTTAGAAGAAACCATAGGAGAAAATCTTCACCACTGAAAACATAGTGGAAAAAATAAAGAAAATAATCAAATTGAACTTTAAAATTTCCTCTGCAAAAAACTCTGTTAAGAGAATAAAAAACTGCAGGCAGGGAGAAAATATTTACAAACTACGTATTTGATACAGGACTTGTATCCACATTGCGTCTATTATATTAGAAAAATCACGCCGTATGTTACCCTGACTGATTCAGTGCAGAAATTGATTCTTAAGTAAAATGACTGTAGTTATTTTAAAACAAAGGGGAAAAAATCCAGTTTTATTCTCAAGAACAGTAAGAGTTCTAACCCAATCCAATGAATATTTAATTTCAAAACAAAACCCTCACGTTCACTTTATCTTCCATGGCGCGGAGATCTGAAGAGGGAGCCTTTTTGAACAGGCTTTCTGTTGACTCTTAGTTGAAGAATATTAATGACTATCCAGTGGAAAATGTCTAAATATTCTTGCAAGATGGAAACCTCTGGTGACTTGGGTCTTTAATCTTCTAGAATGTACAAAGAGCTCTTAAAGCTCAACCGTTAAACAATAGTTTAATTAAAAAATGGACAAAATACACAGATAGACATTTCACCAGAGCAGATATACCAGAGAGCAAATAAGCGCACAAGAAAGTTCAACATCATTAGCTGTAGGAAATGCAAATGAAGACCATGGTAATCTATCACTACTTATCTGTTAGAAGAGCTAAAATGAAAAATAGTCACAATACCAAATGCTAGCAAGGCTGCAGAGAAACTGGATCTCTCATACATTGCTGGTAAGAATGTAAAGTGGTACAGCCACTCTGGAAAATACTTTGGAAGTTTCTTGAAAAACTAAACATACATTTACCATATAATCCAGCAGTTACACTCCTGAGCATTTATTCCAGAGAAATGAAAATTTATAGTCACACAAAAAGCCTGTATATGAACAAGAAGCAGCTTTATCTGAAATAGCCCAAAATAAAAACAACCCAGATGTCCTTCAGTGGGCGAAACAGACTGTGGTACAGTAGTCCAGCCCTCTGCTTGGTTTCCATTTCTACGGTTTAAGTTACACACACTCAACTGTGGTCTGAAAATATTAAATGGAAAATTCCAGAAATAAACAATTTATAAGTTTTAAATTGCAAGCCCTGCTGAGTAGTGTGATGAAATCTTGAACCATACCATCCTGCTCCATCCCATCCGGGGCATGAATCATCCCTTTGTCCAGCATATCCACGCTGTCTACGCTCCCCACCTGTTAGTCACTTAGCGTCGGTTATCAGATCAACAGATCAGAAGAAGAAGGGTGAGTACAGTACAAGAAGATATTTTGACAGAGACGCCATATTCACATAATTTTATAATAATATGTTACTATAATTGTTCTATTTTATTATTGTTACTCTCTACTGTGCCTAATTTATAAATTAAACTTTATCATAAGTATGTATAGGAAAAAAACAGTATCTATAGGGTACATGACCATCTGCAGTTGCAGGCATCCATTGGGGTTCTTGGAAGGTGTCCCCTGTGGACATTGGGACTACTGCCCATCCATACCATGGAAAAGTACTCGGCAATAAAAAGGGATGAGCTGTTGACACACACAACAACTTGGATGGATCTCAGGGGCATTATGCAAGTGAAAAAAGCCAATTTCAGAAGGTCATATGCTGCTTGATTCCATATGTATAACATTTGAGAAATGACGAAATTATAGCGATGGAGAACAGATTAACGGTTGCTGGGTGTGAGGGATGGGCGGAAGAGGGAAAGCGTGACTCTAAAGGGTGGCACGAGGGAGATCTCTCTGGTGACAGAGTAGTTCTGTACTGCTGGTGGTGGTCACGAATCCACACACGCATAAAACAGCAGAGAGAGAACTACACACACACACACAAACGGGTGCACGTACACCTGGTGGAATCTGAATAAAGTCCATAGATTATACCAGTGTCAATTTCCTGATTTTGATTTTGTACCACAATTATATTGATATTACCTATATAATTATGGGTTACTCAGATAATTATGTTAACCATAAAGGTATTACCACTGGGGGAAACTGGGTGAAGTATACACGGGACCTCTCTGTATTACTTTGACAACTTCCTGTGAATCTCTAATTACTTCAAAATAAAAAGTTAAAAAAGAGTTAGCGGGGCCTTCCATGTGGACCCAGCCCTGACCCGACTCCTCTGCTGCTGGTGCCTCCTTGTCCCCTTTCATCCTTGGTCTGCCTTTTCCACGAACCTCATGTTCCCGCTCTCATCCAGCGGAATGCAGAGCTGGAGGATGTGGGAGCTGCTTGCAAAAAGACAGCTTTAAGCTCGTTTGAACTTCTTTGGGGAGGGAGCGTGCAGGTGGGTAAATGGAATGCAGAACACTGACCTCTCGCTTTGCAAAGGACCCTGAGTGCCCAGATCACTTCTGCTCTCACAGGCCGGTGTGGGACAGTTCACAGTGCATTTCTGAGCCTCACGGGCCACAGGGCGTGCGTCTCAAGGAATGTTGGGGTTGACTGACAGTCCATCCTCCTCCTGGTGTGACTCAGGCCAGGTTCTTAAGGGACCTTTGCAAATGGGCACAGTTGTCTCTTTATGATGCCCAGATTGAGTCTCTGGGCCACATTTCCCCTGAGCCACATGCTGAGGGGGATGGTGGTTCTGGCAGAAATATGGTCCCTTCAAAAGCAAGAACCTTCCAGCAATTCTACCAGGCTGAAGTTTATGTTTTTTTGTGGATAGACAATGGCAGCCTAAAAGAATATGAGAGAGTCACCAATGAAGAACAAGGTTTGAGAACAGCCCAAGAATCGAAGGGGACTTGGGATTGTTGAGAGACCTTCCGAATCTCAGGATGGGGGTGGTGGTTTCTTTTTTCCTCATTCTCCAAGGCTCCTCAGTCTCAGAGACCCCAAGAGATACCATTAATACAGATTCCTACTCTGGCCCCTTTGAGACATTTGCTTTTGAAGGACCTGGAAGAGAAAGCTCTTTGTATGTGGTCAGAATAAACTCATTGTACACCCAAACAATTAACTCCTCAATGGACTTGCCAGTCCCTTGAAAGGCTCAGCCCTGCTTCCCCGGACCTCGTGGGCTCCATTCAGTCCCTTAAGCACACCAATGTTTTTGGGTTTTTGTTTTGTTTTGTTTGTTATTCTGAAAAGTCTTTCCCTGAGAACGGTCCGAGTGGATCAACATTGTCCTCGGCCGGGCATTTATCTCTCCTCACCAGTGAATGTCAATCAGGAATCAAAAAGCCAAACAGAGGAGGCTTTGAACGGTGTCATCGGGGGTCGAAGTGACTTCCAGCTGTCTGTGCGTGGGCCAGGCCTTCTCGCAGGGCAAGGAATTGTGCTGTCACACAAACCCACAGTCTGTATAGGCTCACAGAGCCCATGTGGGGGCTGCAACTTTCTGGGGCTGCACCTGCAAGGACAAGGCCTGGTTGGGGGTGGGGGAATCCGGGAAGGCCAAACGCCGCGGCTCTGGGCCTGGGCAGTTTCCAAAGCTGCTCACTGCCTCTGAGACCTTGAGCAAATCACTTACTGCACTGAGACTCGATTCTCTCTTTGTCTGCCTAGCAACTTCCTGCACCCTGGCTGGTGAGAATAGATGAGGAAAGCCACCTGCCAGAAACCAAGTGTTGCAAAATGTGGTAATACTATTATTGTTGCTGAGCTTGACGTCATCCTTGAGAAGTTCTCTCGGGTTTGCCTTATTTATGTATTTCTTTTAATGTTTCCAAATTTCCTTTTTTTGCCCCCCTCCCTGTAAGAAAGACAATAATCTTTGAATTGGCTTTGTTCGTGTTTATCCTCTTCCCCTTAGTCTGAAAGAGTATTATGATATCAAACAGAAATAAAATCTTACAATTTGAGGTCCAAAAGAATCACCAAGAATAATCATCAGATATCAAATCATCATATGTATATACATAGACAGATTCAGATATATCTTAAAATATGGAAGAATCTTTCCCCAAATTAAGGATTGCTCAATAGTCTAGCTGCTGCTGCCTAATGATTTATCCGTAATGACTTTGGCACTCCCCGCCCACCTTTTATTTTAGCAGCTTTATTGACATATGATTTACATACCATGAAATTCACCCATTGTAAATGTACAATCCTGTGGATTTAGTAAATTCATAGAGTTGTACAACTGTCACCAGAGAACATCTCCATCACCCCAAAAAGAAACCTTGAGCCCATTTACAGTTACACTCCACTCCCAGCCCCGCCCTCGGCACCCACTGATCTGTTCTGTCTTTATAGCATTACCTTTACTTGACACTTCAGATGAATAAAATCATGCAATCTGTAGTATTTACATGTGGGTCATTTCATGTGGCATAATGTTTTTGAGGTTCGTCACCTATATTATCACATGTAGTAGTTATTCCTTCCTTTTGCTTGGCTGAATAGTCTTCCACTATATGGATATATGACAATTTATCTGCTCACCTGTTGACAGACAGTTGGATTGTTTCCAGTTTGAGGCTACTGTGAATAATGCTATGATGAATACTTGTACACATGTCTTTGTGTGGACCTGTTTTTACTGTCTTGGATAGATCCCTAGGAGTGGAATTTCGGGGTTGAGAAGTTTATGTTTAGCTGTTAAAGAAACTGCCAAACTCTTTCCCCAAGTGGCTGTCCGATTGTACATTTCCACCAGCAAAGAACAACGGTTCCGTTTCCCCACATCCTTGCCAACACTTGGTGTTGTCTTTTTTTTTAAATTTTAGCCATTTCAGTGGGTGTTTAGTGGTTTCTCGTTGCGGTTTTAATTTGCACCTTCCTAGTGACTAATTATGTTCAGTATCTTTTCATGTATTCATTAGCTGTCTGTATATCTTCTTTAGTGAAATGTCTATTAAAATATTTTGCCCATTTTTAAATAAGGTTGCTTGTCCTCTTATTGAGTTGTAAAGTTTATTTTTAATTTAATGACTTTGATAGGATTTTAATTTTGTAAATACAATTTTAAAAGTAAGCAGTTAAATAAGATGGTTAGCCTTCATGGAATTACACACCCCATCTAATAGGCCTTTAAAGTTTTTTTTATACCTACACAGTGTCAAGGGGCTGGCACCCTTCAATTTCAGAAAAGGATATTGCTGTCCAGAGAAGTAAAGCAAGGGGTTCAGGTTATCCAGCTTGTTGGATGTAAAGCGGGAATTGGAGTGTGACTCCACTTGAGACCGGGAGGCCAGGAGCACACATAGAAACTTTACTCTCTCTCCAGGGCTCAGTGTGGGGCCTGGTGCTGCTCCAAGGGTTGCCTGGAAGCAGAACTGATGTGGACCTTGGACCTGTGTTTGGTAGAAGAGGTGTGCTTATTTGCTGGGTCAGAAGCCAGGTGCCCAGGTGCCCGGAGATGATGGTTAGAGGGTCCTGTTGGCTTTGGCTTGGATTCCCGGCCTTTGGGCATGCTGGGTTTCACAGGTGGCTCCTGGCAGCAGGGCACCTTGTCTTTTCTCACTTCATAAAGTTTTCCATTTAGGGCCTCCCTTGTGGCAGAGCAGCTGTATCTCTTCACCCTCGGTGACCCTACCCTGCAGGAAGATTCTCTCCCTGCACGTGGCTTCATGCCCTGTGGGCTTCTGTGCCTGCATCTGGGCAATCCGTGGAAGTCCTTGTCCTGCAAAAGTGCAAAACTTCCCCAGGAAACCCTCTTTGCTCTCCTTGAGCACAGATCTTTGCTGATGGCTGGACCAGATGGGCAGTCCCAGGCTTTCAGCTGGGTAATAGGGGAAATAAACAGAATGTTTTCACTTATCTTGCTCCAGAAAGGAAATACAATTCTTGTATTATAGGAGGATTTTAATGTCTATGTTGTATATTAAAATATCGCATAAGCCGTTTTGCACGTGGGTTCTCACCGTTGTCCCTCTTGGAAGGGTTGATTTCTCACTTTTCTCACTTTCTCTTTGTTAACCTGTAAGACTCCTAAAATGAAGCCACCCTGTGTGGAGGAGCTGAGCACACTGTGCTGGGCTATTTAGACTGTGAACTCTGCATCCGGCAGGCGCAAGCAAATGTGCGCTTGCAGCTGCCAAAAGACTTCATTCAGTGGCTCATTGAATTCAATGGAAAGAGGTGTTAATAGAGTCAGGGGAAGTGATGCTGTTAAAAAAAGTGACATTGTGTGGCTCTGTTCTGTGTTTATTCTCCCTCAATGACTTCCAGATCAAACTCACACAGTTTGGCATCAAAAGATGCCTGTTTTGGACTCCAGTTTGAGGCAAATGAGATATCCAGCATAGTTATTCCTCACTTCCTGCTGCATCTCGTTCCTGGGGGTGATTGTCAGATAGTTCAGAATAGCTTTGGCCTCTGTGAGAGCTGGGTCTTGGTGTCAGCACATGAATAGCAGGGTCAGGTGTCACACGACTGTCAGCTCAGCTGCTGGCCTCAGCCTATAGCAAGGGTTTGGGTCTCCATAGCTCTTGAATCATAAGATCCCAAGGGTGAGATGTTGATACAAAAAAGAGATCAGGACTCTATATCCTCTCTTTCTCCCCAGATAATATGCAAGGAAGTAGGCCAAAAGTACTGGGAGCTCCAAATGGTGGTTATTATTGATGCTCCGGCGGGTGTTGTGGAGACTATCTGAGAACTCGCTTTCTCCATAAATAGTTTGTGCTCAGAGGATATAGCGTTCCATTCTAAAAGACCTCTGGGGGGTCTTGGGAAGGGAGGGATGGTGTAACCATCAAATGGGCTGAGACAACAGTGCTGTCAATCCCTCCCCCCACCGAGGGAGAAAACAGAGAGAAATCTCTAAACTACATATTCTGAAGAGGGGTGAAGATACCTGCTTGCAGCCTTCACCAATGGGGTGAAGTTATTTCTTACGAGGTTAAAAAAAAGTTACGCTTTTGACATAGAAAGCACAAATATATATACAGTTTATCTGTGTTATTAAACTTTCATTAGGGAGGTGATTAGGAAAACATTGTCTGAAAGTGCTCCATACATGGGTGACAACGGAAAAAGGGTTGAGAAACACTGCTCTAGGCTAAGGTATTGGGGGCCTTGATGAAAATAACTCAGAGTCCTGGAAGGTAAATAAACAAAGTCTGCACTAACTCCTGACCTGTTGAGGTTCCTGCACTGCAAAGACAGCTGCCAACATTACCGGAAGGATAAGCGTTAGGACTTTGTTATTAATATTAATACTAGGTGCTCCCTGCTCCCATCATCTGTGTTAGAAATTTCAAAACAAGTCTAGGGTGATTTGTGCAATTTCCCATGTCCTCTCCCATTTTGTTTGCCCCCTTGTGGGGAGTTGGGGTGTGCTGTTTCACAGTTAAACTGTCCTAAGGATTCCTGATTCTCTTTAGCTCAGCATGCTGGAAGGAGACTGGTCCTTCTCACCTTCTCATGTTTTTTTAGGCAAGGTTGGAGAAACTGCTAGGAGTTTGGAAGGGAAGAGCACCCTGGTCTCTGGTTTTCCTTAAGCTCTTTAATCAGGACTACTTGAAAAAAGTACTGATCTGGTACCTTTCACAGAGAGCAGGAAAGAAACTGGGGTCACCAGAATTTGGTGCCGTAAGAGATGCCAACCTTACCCTAACATGCCTGGCCAAAGTTTAGGGCTGCCAGGGAAGACTCCTCCTCCCAGCTTTCCTGCAGGAGGAACAGGGCTGGCGGAGTCATACCGGTATCATCAGATTTATGAGAAAGGGTCCTCCAAAGCCACAAAACCTCAGGTCCTTTTGACCGTCTGTTGGGATGGTGAGCACACACTTGGATTTGTTTTACTGTTGGTGTCTCTCTGTGGTTCTCCTTTCCTTCTTGTTCTTTTCTTCTCTCATTTCTTTTTCTTTGGTCTGTTCATTGGGACTTGGCCGGGCCATGTACAAACCCCAACCATTCAACAGTGCTGGAGAGTAGATAGTATTTACCTCAATAATGGTAGTCTCTTTTCGATTCTTTTTAACCCTCAATTCAGATGACGGGTCTAAGCCGACACCCACGATGGAGACTCAGCCGGTGTTCGATGGAGACGGTAAGCTCTTGCACTGCTTCTGACTTATGTTCTCCCACCTGTCTTCAGGTTTGGGAAAGGTCTTAACTTTGGGTGTTTATTTAAGCTTTATTACTATTATTTTCTTTTTTAATTTCAATTTTTCCCTGTGTAAGCTGGGTTGTTTTAACCTTTCAAAAAATGCAAATCCTCCAAGGAACTGGTACACTCTCCAATTCTGGAAGGGCCCTCTGTTCTCTCCAGGCTTCCTGCCTGTCTCCTAATGTCCAACAATAACACAGCCTGGACAGACCCTTTGAGCTGCCAAGACCCAGGAATCATGGCCGAGAAAGACAGTCATGCTGGCAGCGTCCCTTCCGTAAACTAATCAGCATTTACGAGGGTCTGCTCTGTGCCTAGCATCATGCGAGGCCCTCTGGGGGATGAAAGGGAAGTGTACAAATGTAAGCCTTCGCTCTCAAGACAGCTGCAACTATCAGAGAGCGTTATGTGTTTGATTTTTATTGTAATAGATGTTTATGGAAGAAAGAGATCAGAATGGTCTGGGAAAAGCTTCCGTGAAGAGCTGGGACTGGTCCTGGATCTTGGAAGTGGAGGGAGGAATCAGTGTGTTCTGGGCAGGGGTCTGGCATGGACAAGGTGGGCACACGGTGGGGATGGGGTACAGTGAGCAGTGCGGCAGGGAGGAAGGGTTAGTGGGGCTGATTTGGCTGGGTTGTGGGGACTTTGACAGTTGAGACAAGACATTTGGGAGAGAAGAAATTCTAGGTCAAGAGAAATAGTGGTGGCTGGTGGCAAAATAGAAGCTGGAATTCTCTGGAGACATGGAGAGTGGATAGAAAAGAGCATGGGATGCAGAAGGTTGGCCCCGATTCAGGGTGGAGCTGCTCAGGGCCTGTATTCTTCAGTGTATGTTGCTGAGGACTCCAGATTCCCCCGAGGAGGAGCAGAACGTTTGGCAGAGTGAGGTCTCTAGAAAGTCTGACAACAAGGTTCAGCTTTTAGTGCAATATGCAGCAAACTTTTAGCAGCTCTCAGCCGAGTGTGTCCAGGCCTGGATCATGAGACTGGTCAATGAGACAGAGGAATAAAAAGTTGGCACTGTGGCTAGGGCTGTCCCTCTCATAGGCTCAGCTCTGGGGAAAAGGATTGCAGTGTGAGATAATGGGACATATGTATGTTCATGTCTAGAAGTTCAAATGTCTCTGTCATCCACAAAGGTCCTGGACCGTTGGCAAGTCTGGGACCTGGGTGATCTGCTGGGGAATGGAGACCTTGTCATATTGCGAGACCTCCCCAAGGCCCTCGCTGAAGATCTTATCACTCCACAGTGTGTTCGGGGCTGTCTGGGATTCTTATACCACCTGCCCACTGGGTAACCCATGTCCTGGAGAGTAGGGGGGCACCCTGGCGCTCTCTGGATGGAGGAATTCAGCCTCTGTTCAGTGAGAAACCATTAGCAAGGGGATTGAAGCGTGCATTAGGCCTGTTACTCTCTTTCCCATGTGGAGCAGAGTCCCAGTGAGCTGAATCTGCTGTGGCCCAGCCATTTCCTCTAGAATGGTCTCTGTGGTTTGTTTGGCGTTTGTTTGTTGATTTATCCCCTTTAAATCTTCTCCCAGGGAAGCAGCTGAGCAGGACTTGGCTTGGCCCATGTTCCTTCCCTCCTGGGATAATATTTTTATTCCTGGATGGAGTGGCTCGGCGCCTCTGGACTCTGCCTACTCTGCCTCCTGGCACAGGATGCCCGGCTTGGCTCTTACGAGCTGGTGGGGAGAGGAGCTTCCTTCGTGAGGAAGGGAGAGGGCACTGGGACAAGGTGGATGTGGAATGAGGGAGATAGCTGAGGCTTTGGTGCCTCAGGCTTTTTAAAAAGCCATTAAAAAACCTGGGGTTACACTTTAAGTCATATACGCTCTTTGCCTAGACTTTTTCTCTCTCCTTTTTTTCCCCTCCCAGAAATTACAGCTCCTACTCTATGGATTAAGCACTTGGTAATCAAGGACTCCAAGCTGAACAACACCAACATAAGAAATTCAGGTAAATAATCTTCCCTGGATTAGGTACGTACCCAATTCATCCCTGGTTGCCCCATGGTTGCTCTGTGACTACCTGTGGTGTGACTTTGGCCAAGTCATTTAAGCTGTCCGATCTTCAATTTCTACAGCTATAAAATAAGAACATTGGGTGAGTTAATCCTTTCTAACTTTAATTTTCTTCAATTATCATCTCAGGGATCATCATTCATAAGTAGCTGATCCTTTTAGCTAAAAAACTTTTTGACTGTATATTGTAATATTTTGCTTGACTTTTTATATGGCATGTGGAAGGATTTGAAAGAAGAATGGCTAAGCATAAAGAAGTTGGACTTCAAGCCTGGAAGGACTTGGTTCCATGTGTTTTTAAGGCTTTAAATGGTCACTTATAGCCATATCTTTTCTGTTCTGATCTTTTGGGGGTCTTGTGAATGGTTAGTTTTTGGCACTGTCTGAACCCCTTGCAGAAAAGTGATAATTTTGAACAGTGATCAGATTTGTAGGATTTATTTGTAGACTTTATTTATCATCAGTTAAGACCAACATCAATAAAGTTCATTTATCATCAATAAAGACTAAATGTCCACCAACAGGAAAATGTATCCACAAGATAAATCTGTATCGCTATCAAGGAGGATCATCTTTCTTTCTACCTAGGACTTCATTGCTAGAAATAGCACTCTATGTCATTTATGCCTGGCTGTTGAATTGAGCCATACCATCTTTTCTTTATAGGTGGCAAGGATGATGAACAAAAGATACAGGCAGAGTTTTCCACTCCCATTAATGAATAAGTGTGCTGTCATGGCCCCCTTAAGGTTTATCTGTGCGCCAGCTCTGTCCTAAAGGTAGCAGTGTGAGGTTAGAGTGCAAGGAGTGATATAGACCGAGGGATTAATTCAAGCAGCATTGGTGGAGTTCCTCTGTGGCTTCGGGTGGTCAGTACCTCTCCATGTGTCTGGTTCACTATTTGATAAAAGCCAGAGGAATGGGATGATGGGTGCAAAGGGATTGTGCGGACTCCCTTGGGTCAGAGTCTTTGATAGAATAGTGCACTGGTTAAAGCACAGGCTTTGGAGTCAGCAAAACCTGGGTTCACATTCTAGCTCCAACACTTAGTGAGTGACCCAGTCGAGTCACATAATCCCCCTCTGTTCTCATCTGTGAGTTGGGATCATCGTCTCTCCCTCAAAGGACTGTGGTTAAAGGTTAACTAAGTTAATGTCTATGTAGTACTTAACTGATGCCTGGCTAAGCGATTAATTGTAAGTACATGTATTTATTATTATCATCGTTATTGGTAGGAATAATGGGATAGTGCTTATGGTGAGAATTCTTCCGTCAGGAAGGAATTTATGATTGTTGCCATGAAGCAAAGACATCTATCAGACAGGCTGCTTCTTAGGACCTCCCTCCTCTGCCCTTTCATTGTTAGGCAAATGTACGTAAAAGAGAAGTGTTTTCGGTGCCTACCGTACAAGGTGCTGGAAGTAACATTTGCAACTGTCCCTAGTCCCTGAGACCCTGGAAGGTTTGCAAGGTCCCAGTGAAAGGGTTATTGTCATTCTGTCATTCTTACCAAGTGGCAGGTAAGAGGGTGAGCTCTCTGAATTATACGGCACCTTTGCCTGAAACACCGACTTGATGTTTAGCAACTGCTTCCCTGAATTTCTTTTTCACCCACCAGTAGTTGACTCCTCTACATGGGTTATAAGTTCTGTGAGAACAAGGGCTTTACTGCCCACCTATCATATCTATTATAGAACTTTGCTCAGTGTGTTCAGCTGCTCTGGGGAAGGGGGGAGGAGAAAAGACCATCATCACCATTATCAGTACAATGAGAATGGCACTGTCATGATAGCTAGTCCCTGCCAGGTGCTATAGAACCTTACATTTGTCATCTCACTTGAGCCTCACCATACCCCTGTGAGATAACTGCGATCCCAGTTTTGCAGATGAAGAGTCGGAGGCTGAGACAGAGGAAGTAACTTGTCCTGGGTCATAGCTAGTAAGGGGTTGGGCTGGAGAAAACTAGTTATCCTTGGGAATAGGATGCCTGTCTTCTGGGGCTGTATTTTCTCTGAATGTAGTAAAGTCAATTGATAATCTTTGCTTCCACTCAAGTTCCTCCATTTTCCATTTCTGCTTTCCAGTTGGATGAGTATAGGGTCGTGTTGAGAAATGGTTTCCAGACAGGTACAACCACCTACCTTTTGTTGGAGTGACCCGGCCACCTTTATTTTTCCCTGGTTGGCCCCAGTTATGTCTATAAGGTTAGTGTATAGGACAGGATAGTTGGGGTAGACTTAACAGTTCTCTGGGAGAGAGTGAGACCAAGAATAATTGTTATGGATCAATAACTTAGGAATCTCCTACTAAACTTGGACTTTCTCCAACATGATCAATATGGACCGAGGGCCTGCCAATCTTTTCGTTGTAATTATGCTACTATATAAAAGACATGCCCACAAAGGCCTATAGCAGGGGTTGGCAAATGACTACCTGCCTGTTTTTAGCAAATAAAGTCTCACTGGAGCACAGCCATAGCCATTTATTTGCATATTGGAGCCATTTATTTGCCTGTTGGCTGTTTTTGTCTACAACAGTAGAGTTGAATAGTTGTGACAGAGCCTGTGTGGCCTGCAAAGCCTGAAATATTTACTGCTGGGCCCTGGCATATCTGACTGAAATAGAAGCATTTGGATGGGAGTGTGGGTATGGGGATGTGTCACTCGAGTGTTTTGGCCCCTCTCATAGACCAAGCAGACGGCTATTTCCTGACATGCCCAGGTAAGCCTGCACCAGCACAGGGACTCTTCACCATCTCACGCAAACCTTTTTCAAGCTTTAACGTCCTGTTCTGGTGCACGCTCTCACACATGGGTTGCCAAGGAAGTGTCCTGAAGCTTGGCTTTTGTAGGCAGAGGGTAGGGAATCTTTTAGCAGAGTTAAACCATGTAATGGCAAAACCATTTGGCGTCAGGCAAACCTGTAGACCTGGCTTCCAAAGCAAGCTCCCCACTGAGAGGCTTGGTGAGCTCAGGAAGCTTAATGAACTTCCCTGAGTCTTGAATTCCTTATATGTAAAACAAAGTTAACAGCAGCCTTGCAGGATCTTTGTGAGGACTCAGCAGCATCTACATAGTACTGGCACATACATAGTACCTGGCACATAGTCGGTGCGCCATACGTGATTTGAAACAACAAAACAATGCCCACTCTTGACGGAATCTTTATGTATTGTGCCAGCCACTTTTCACATGTTATCACATTTGGTTTAATGAGACATCAGATATAGTTTAATGATAACTCGTGTCTGGGCAGCTGGCTCCGGTAAGGACTGGAACCTGTGGGTCAAACACCTGGGACGGTTTTCCATTAGGGTTCAATGAAAGATTCTGGGTTCAGGTGCTCTTCAGCTCGCATCTGTGGGAAGTTGCAGTGGGACCCTGAGAAGACATCAGGGTGAGAGCTCTTCTTCTCAGCTACCTCACAGAGGCACAAAGGCTATCCCAGTTTCTTTTACACCCCAAACATCCTTTTTTCACATTCAGACCCTGTGACGCCAGGTTTGTTTTCTGGCCTGGGGACTATTGATGTTGGAAAGACTCCACTGGGCAGCTGAGGTTTTGCAATAGCATGACACATATGCACGCAGCCTCTCCCAGTCCACTTCTCTCCTCCTGGAAGTCTTGGTCCTTGTTTTTAAGGCTTCATCACGTGGTCACTGCGGTCAGTGTCACCGTTTGACCACTTTGCTGGTTCAGCGTTGATGGATTTGCCTCTCCGGTCTTCTTCAGTTCTCTCCTCCATTGTAGCCCCGGCGCACCAGGACTTCTTTCCGCATTCAGGACGGCAATGGACCTGGCCGGCTAACACCCTAGAACTTGGGAGCAGCATCTTCTCATAGATGAGTGTTGGCCAGACCCTCTGTTCTGCTTTTATAAGGAAATATGAACTCTTGCTGAGTTGTGTGTGTGTGTGTGTGTGTGTGTGTGTGTGTGTGTCAGGGCTTAGCCATCAAGGCATTTCTTAATATACTTAGAGTTTAAAATATTTTTTTTTTTTTTTTTGAGACAGAGTCTCACTTCTCTTGCCTGGGGCGAGTGCCATGGCATCAGCTTAGCTCACAGCAACCTCAAACTCCTGGGCTCGAGCAATCCTACTGTCTCAGCCTCCCGAGTAGCTGGGACTACAGGCATGCGCCACCATGCCCAGCTAATTTTCTCTATATATATTTTTAGCTGTCCAATTAATTTCTTTCTATTTTTGGTAGAGACGGGGTCTCGCTCTTGCTCAGGTGGTCTCGAACTCCTGAGCTCAGGACGATCCGCCCGCCTCGGCCTCCCAGAGTGCTAGGATTACAGGCGTGAGCCACCGCGCCCGGCCTAAAATATTTTTTAACCATCTATGTTTTATAGAAGAAGGTAAAGAGATGAAATAAATGACGAGAATTAGGTTTCATCTAATTCTTCATCCTATGTCCCCCTGCTTCTAATTTGATTATATGCAGACACTTTCCTACAGCTGTGATTTATATCTTTTTGTTTCTGTATGACAAAATTCTGTGCTATCTCCTCTGGGAAAGCACAATCTCTCAGGAAATATGGTCCTGTGAGCCTTAACTCTTCCTGGTGTGACATAGCCATGCTCCCAAGGCCCACGCTCATTCTCTCAGCTACAGGGGGGTTAACTCCTGTAGCCTTGAGTGGAGTGCAGTGGTGCGATGTCTCTCTCTTCTTTTCTAGCTAACTTCTTTCATGATCTGACCAGGAATTTTAAGAAAGCCCTAGAACCTGGCCCTCTCTGTGAGTTAAATCCAAAAGGATGACACTTTGCTTCTTTGGCTGGCAGAGCTTCCTTCTGTACATCAGTGAATAGAGCAGCTCTTGGTAACTCTGTTCCCAGAGACAGAGCCATCGGCAGAGACACAGGATAGAAATGCATTTCTTATAAGTTTTGCTATGAAAATGACACCCCCATCTCCTCGTACATGAGAGTGTCTGTGTTTGCCCAAGTCACTGTACCTGTCTCAGGTAAGCTGTTTATAGCATCCTGCCCTTACCTACCAGTGCCAGAGCGTCACTCTTCTGGGCCTGCTTCTGGCCCCTGGGCCACATTTTGGATTGCTCCTGCCTCACCCGGGAAGTTCCTGCTGGGATAGCTGCTATGCTTGGGACTTGGGGTCACTGAGGCAGCTGCGCCTCCTGGCTGGGTCCCCCAACCCCCAGGCCAGCACTCTTGGCTCATCTAGAAACCGCTGGCTGATGTAATAACCTGAGGCCTGGAAAAATAAACAGCTCACAGGGAAACCAGCGGTAGCCGTTGTAAGCACATACCCTGCAGCCACCTGGAATCTCGCACATGACGTGATTGGAAGGAAAAATGAGTAATCCACTAACGTTAGCAGGCGAGGACGGGTCTGGGCTTGTGTGCATTTAAAATATCTATATAAAAACAAACCCTGGATGTTTATTTCTGTAACTGGCCTTCTGGGTGTCTGCCCATCTGGTACAGGTGCCTTGGTCCATCATGGCCAATAGAATGGAGCTGGGGACGGAGACAAGGGGTCGTCCCTATGGCTTTCTCCATGGAAGCAGAGGCCTTGCTCTTTCTCAAGTTTTCCCTTTGCAGAGAGGAGCAGTAAACCCATTTGGAGGCCCCAGAGAGCCTAGCCGCAGAGTCCATTTTTACCGTGTTTTAAAATTAGCTTTCCCGGCTGCCTTGGGCCTTCGCCCCACGTGGTCTCCTTGGAACACAAAGGTGTGGTGTGGGTGGAGGTGTGTGCTGCCTGATCCTGCGCTGGGACTTGCTGGAGCAGCAAAGGTTTTGTTTCTGGAGGTGAGTTTGTGCCCTTTTTTGGTGTTTGATAGCAAAACCACATGTCCCAATATTTTCCTTTTGGCCTCTGCCGCTAAAAAAACCGAAATCAAAGATCCTGCCCAGGTATTGTCATTGGCTCATTCCAATTTGCTGGAAGTCATCCACAGTCTCTGCTTTGATCTGAGGGTCCTCGTCCCATGTTTATTTGTAAAACGACTTGGGAAGCAGGCAAGGTATTCATCATATAAACACACATGTGCAACATCCGTGTTTTGGGGAGTAAAGAGTAAAGTTTTCATACTTTGACGAATTGAAAAATGTCTCTTCCATCTTCCACTTTTGTCTGTGCCTTCTCTTCCTTTCTTGCCTACATTTTTTATTTACTGATGATTGCTCCTTAGAGTACAGAACCCGTCAGGTCAAGGTCAACGAAGTGACCGAGAAAAACTAGAAAGAAGATAGCTTGCTTTTTCTTAGTGCTTGTTCATTGCAAAAATACTGTTATTTTTTTTTTTTTTTTACGCATTTCATATTCTTTTTGGTGGAAGGGTCATATCTGCTTACTTAATGGCATGAGTCAATAGAGATGGGAACTTTTCTAAAATTTGAGTGGATGTGAGTCAGTGATGCTTTGGGGGAAGAGTGAAAAACACAAATGCCTATGTGTTACATTGGAACAATCCATCCTAGAAAAAATACCCTCTGTAGAGTCTCTATCTTGTTCTTCCCTACCCCTTAGGACCTCAGTCTCTGCGTGGGAAGGAAGTGGTCACCACTTCAGACCATGGTGAGCCACGCATGGCCATTTTAGGTTACACAGAGAGAAACTATTTAGACAGGCTGGTTGGTTTGTAATTTTCCCTTACACCTCCTCAGCCATGACACTGCATCCCAGCAACATGCCCTATTTACGGTGCCAACTGTAAACATCCCCATGAGTAGGTGCCCTCGGCCAGCATCAGGGATGTGGGATGGGCAGTGTCAGTTTTGCTCTGAAGATGAAGCCTCTGGGATGCAGCACGTTGGGTGTGGCTTGCAGGCCACACGGCAGGACTGTGGAAAGAGGCATGAGGTACGAGGGAGAACCTGAAACCACCGAGCAGTCTGGACCTTAACTCAGCCCCTTTCTGGTGCTTGGGTTCCACGGGGACTTGGGAAGCTAAGTCTGGGTCGGAAGGAGCACCTGATGCTGTCTCATTGTAGGACTGTGGGCCAGTAGAATGAGAAGGGCCCGAGAATCTGCTAGTACTACCACTTAATTTTAAATGAGGAAACAAGAGACCAGTTGGGGCTTTGTCCAGGGTCATAGGCCCATCAACAACTATTATGAGCCAAGGCTTCTGTTTGGTGCTAAGGGGCTCAAGGGAACTGAGACAAGGAACATCAAAGGGAGGAGCTGACCATCGGGTAGTGGGTACCAAAGGGAGGGGTGATGGTGTGGTCCACCTAGTGGGGGGGAATATTTTATCACTGACATTGTTTTGAATTGCTGGCACAGTAATTATAAAAAGCAGGCTGACTCTTAGCTCTATATACTTTCTAGTTCACCTACTAAACTTTATTAACTGCATCTGGGGCAGACTTCTCATCACCCTGTCCTTGGTCAGCCACTGCAGTCCAATTGAGGACACCAGTCATTCATAGAAGGCAGGAACACCGGATTTACTCCACACTTGCTGAGGACACTGCTCCCTTAGACAGCTAATAGTAAGCGCAGCTCCCATTTATCAACTTACTATAGCACTGTGTTAAATGCTTTACATCTATGATTGTGCTTAATCTCACACTGACCCCATGAGGCATGTGCAAGGGTTATCCTGCTTTTGCAGGGGAGGAACTTGGAACTTTGAGAACTTAACTGGCCAAGGCCATAGAGCCAACAACTGATAGAGCCTGATTCATTAACCCCAAAGCCCGTGCCCTTGACTGTCACACTATACTGCCTCTATTCCAACTGTTGTGGACGTCTATGAAATAGCGACAGAAACTTCTAACATGCCAGACCCTGGGGTGGAAGCATGCAGGAGTGGAGTGACAGGCACTTACCAGGGCTTTCAGCCTTGCCAAGGAAGCTCGAGTAGACCCACACCCCACTCCAGGTCCCTCTGAATGCCCTGAGTGCCCTCTGGCCGGTGCGAACAGCTGTCCAGCTGAGCTTTCATGCCATCCCCACCTCTCCTTCCAGGTTGGAGCTGGAGACAAGCTGGAGATGACGCTTCTCTTGGCCAGGGAGTTAACAGAAGGGGTGCCTCCTCCAGAGGAGTTCTCCAGGAGGTCCCTTTGTAGGTTACAACTGGGTGGTGGTGTTATGTTTTTCACTTCCTTTTGCTATCTATTTGGTGGGGGAAAGGGTTTTTTTTTTTTTTTTTTTAGCTTAAAGGAGATGCAGAAACCCATTCCAGTGGAAGAGGTGACTTTTAAATTTGTGCAAGGTCTCTTTCTGTTCTCCCCAGCCCCACCTCTACCTGATACACACCTCAGCACAATTTCAGGGGCTGACTTTGTTCTGTTTGCCAATGACTTTTGCTTTTTCCCTGCCCTGGCAGGGCCTCTCTTCCGGGCCCTTCCTTTTCTGAGCCAATTGTCTGCCTCTGTTCAGAAAGGAGCCCTGAGCAGTGGTTGTGCGGGCTCCCCTTGTCTTCAGGGGTTCTTGGAGCCCCCGGATGACTCTGAGTCACATGGATGTTGAGACACTCGGGACTGGTGGCAGGGGACAGCCAGCCCAGCAAATGGTGCTTGGAAAAATGATCCTCCGGGGGCCACTGAGCCCCTCCTATAAAAAAGTGAAAAGTCCACAAGTAAGAAAAATAACCTGTTCACATAACAGGCTCGAACCCATAGGTGCTAAACCCCCATGTGGCTAAGTAAACAGAAAGGGTCTGCTCAGCGATGCGCCATAAATCACTCCCAAAGAGCAGGGACTCCAGCAGGGCCCCTCCCCTAAGCACTGCGTCTCGTCCCTGTGCCGGCTCTTCCAAAACAGCAGTCAGTTCCTTAAAGTCTGGTCCTATCTTTTCCTCTCTCTGCTTCTTCAAGCCCTTCCTCTGCCAAATTCTCAGCCACCCAGCAGTTCTGGAACGTCCCGACACCACACACTCACACGCTCACACACTGACCTGGAGAATCCTGAGGCAGGAGCCACACAATTTCTTACGCCTCTGGAATTACATGTTGTGACTTAGAAAGGTTGTTTTTTAACACACAGTTTGTTATTTTGGGTTATCTTTCAGCATTTCATTCATTTTTGATAAGAGGCTAGGTGGCCGTGAGGTATTTGAGGGGGTTTCAGGGTCATTGTAGGGGACACAACACTAGCGTTTTCCTTAATATTCTTGGCCCAGAGGGATGATTCCTTTTGCGACGAAACATAAGTAAGCTCCTCTCAGTTTTCAGACCAAGTAACATTTTGTTGATTTTTCCCCTAAGACAATCCAGTGCCTGATGGTCTGAGGGTTGAGTGTCGCGTTTCCCAGGATGAGTCAAAGGGATAGATGTTCTTTGTTCGGCCTCTGTGGTCTCGTTCCTGCCGTTTATTCAACAGTGCGAGGCCCCATCTCTGACGTGTCAGGCTGGAATTCTGTGGGAGGGGTGGCGTAACAGGGGATTCGAGCAGAGAGGGACCTGGGCTAAGTACTCTTTATGGATCCCGCGCACCTGAGATTCCACGGTTCTCCTATGAGGGGCTGGGCGCCAGGGATGGGCGCGCGAAGGACCAGAAAGAATGTGCTGGAGCCCTTGCCCTTAGCAGCTTGCAGTCCGGGGAGCTGGGGTGCCCAAGCTGAGGGGTGCATGGGGAGATAGGCGCTCAGCAGGGCCACACTGCTCCTTAGCCTCGATCTAGGGCGGGGGTCCTCCAGGAAGGCTTCAGGGGTGGAGGCAGCCGTGAACAGGGAGGGTTAAGATCTCAGGGCTTGTTCTTCCTGCTTGCTACATCTTATAGAACTTTTCTGGCCCCTCGGAGCCTGACATGATGCCAGTGCTTGGTACGTACACATCCAGTAACAGCCTGGGTGAAAACCTCCGGCCACCAAGGTCCCAGACCCTCTTTGTATCCTCTTCCTGCACTGTCATCTCATGTGTTACTCAGTCCTGCTTTAGGTCCTCCTCTCTCAGGACATTGTCCTGGGCCTTGTCAGCTTCCCGTGCCCTTTTTCTGTAGTGTAACTCTCTCCCAGGGTGGCCCCAGTAGGTGCCTTAATTACCAGCTGAGCCTCCACTGGGAGGGCCTCCGGGTCTTGCATCATTCATCAAGACACCTGCCCACTTTACGTGTGTGTGGCCCGTGGCTCTTCTCACTTCTCCCATGTGTGGTTCTCTATACGTTTAGGCTTTCCTCTTGCACTCGCTTTTCATATGGACCTTTTGATGCTTCATTTTATGTGTCGACTTGACTAGGCTACTGTGCCCCGTCGTTTGGCCAAACGCTAATCTAGATGTTGCTGTGAAGGTATTTTGTGGGTGTGATTAACATTTATAGTCAGTTGACTTCAATTAAAGCAGATTATCCTCCCTAATGTGGGTGGGCCTCATCCAATCAGTGGAAGGGCTTAAGAGAAAAGACTGAGGTTTCTTAAAAAAAGAAAAAAATTCTGCCTCAAGACTAGAACATAGAAATCCTGCTTGACTTTCCAGCCTACTGACCTGACCTATTGATTTTGGACTCAAGATTGCCCCATCACTCTCACCTGAATTTCTAGCCAACTGGCCAGCCCAACATATCTCAGACTTGCCAGCCCCTACAATCATGTAAGCCAATTCCTTAAAATCTGTGTGTGTGTGTGTGTGTGTGTGTGTGCACGCGTGTGTGTGTGTGTGTGTGTGTGTGTGTTATACATGCCTCCACCTCTGTCTGTCTCTGTCTCCTGTTGGTTCTCTTTCTCTGCAGACCCCTGAGTGATACAGACCTTCTCTGACCACTGCCTTCTCTCTCCACCCATCTCCACCACCCGCTGCCCTCAACACCCCCCACCACAAGGTTCCCGTGCTCTGTCTCCCAAAAGTTCACAGCGTGGCTGGCCCACCGATGCTTCTGACTACACTTTCAGAAGGTGCTGGGGTCACCCAGGACCTCAGCTTTTCCGCCTGCTCCATCCTCAGCAGCCCTGCCCCTGGAAGGCAGCATCCGGAAAGGAAGCCCAGCCTAAGGAGCTGAAACTCAAATCTTACAATGTTTATGTTTGTTGGCCATTTCTGCTTTAAAAATATGAATAAAGAAGAGAAAAGAAAATAGATGATGAGGAAGAAAACGTTCCCGGGATAAAATGCTAAACTCTGGGCTAAAATCAAGATGGGGGATTAGCTGAGGATTTAGGTAATCTATGCTCCCCTTTGCTCCAAATCACCACGAATAATCACGAGGCACAGAGGCTGGGCTAGCCATAACAGTCAGAGCCGTGCTCCATGCTTACCCTGGCTTGGTGAGACAAGCAGGAATCTGTGCCCCGGGCCTGGAGACAGGGTTTGCGCTCATCTGGGCCAACCTGGTCTTTCCTGTCCCCTGCTCTGCCCACTCCCGCTGCACTGTGGTCCTGCATTGCCCCGTGCTATGTGCAGTTGGCGGTTGAGATGGCTGTGTGTTTTCTGGTGGAAAGGGCTGGTCTTGGTCTCATTTCTTCCACAGGATGCTTTTCTGTTGTGTTTCTCCTCTTAGACAGTCAGAGGTTTGTGAGTGGAACTTTAACCACTCATTGCCAAGTAGGGAGTGACCTGGCTCTCTCTTCTTCTCTACGCCATCCCCGGGATAGGATTATAGGGCAGATGTGTGTGTGTGTGTGGTCGGTCTTGTGTCCCCGTGCCTCCTGGGCAGCTCAATTGTTCCCTGTCCCCTGTGTTTATGTCTTCCAAGTGTTTACAGATGGTTCCAGCCCATTCTCATAGTTACTGGACTGGTCCTTCTAATTCTGTCATTCCGAACTTTCCTAAGCAGAGATTGAGTGTTTCAGAATAGTGTGTGCCCATTTCTGGGGAGCGCCCTCTCTGAACCCATGGTCATTAAAAGACCCATGAAATAGACCCCCGGTCTTGCATTCAGGAAGGTGACTTCTTGGTACCTGGGAAAACTGATAGATGTGAATTTCAAGATGCATTTGGGAGGTGACTGAGAAGGATAGAGGGTGGCCATGGCTTCAAGGGTGGGCTGGCTTCTGGGTCCTCAGATGTGGAATGAGCTTGTGTTTCTTCGCACTTACTGATTAGCATTTGCATGACCTCTAGAGAAGCCCTGCAGGAATGACTGATTGACTGATTAAAGGGCTTTTAGGGGCTACAAAAATACTTATGGGGTCAATTGACAAATAGTTGAGCAGATCTAGATGTTTCGGTTATCTATTGCTGTGTAACAAACCACTTCAAGACTTATTGGCTTACTGTAACAATAATCTATTCTTTTTAATGTGTCTGTGGGTTGGCTAGGTGGTTCTTTAACTGGTTTTACCTGACTTCACTCCTGAACTCATCCAGGTGGAGGATCAGCTGGGCTGGAATGTCCAAGATGACGCCCCTTGCATGTCCGCAGGTGGTGCTGGCTGTAGGCTGAGCCACTTTTGTTTTTCTCTGTGGCCTCTCATTCCCCAGTGGGCTGGACCAGCTTCCCTAAGTGGTGGTCTCAGGGCGGCTTCCACAAAAGTGAAAGCGGGAGCTGCAAGGCCTCCTGAGGCCTCGGACTGACACACAGCATCACCTCTGTCTTCTATTGGTCAAAGCAAATCACAGTCTGCGTGGAGGGGTCCACACAAGGGCATGAATACAGGGAGGTGTGATTCACTGGGGACCATTTTGTAACAATCTCCCATACTGAGTAAAAGAAAAACATAGGTTAGAATAAAAATCAGATTAGCCTGTGGCAATGAGAGATGAAGAGAGGTGAAGAACGCAGTTAGGGCTGAAATGCCAGCACTGTTGCTTCCTGGTTCTAGGACCTTGATCAAATTATGCAGCCAATGTGTGTTTCTGCATCCTCCTCTGCTCAGTGAGGACAATAACACCTATCTTAGAGGCTTGTAATGAGTTTGAAGAGAGTTAACACAGGTAAAGCACCTAGGACTAAGTGTGGCACATGGTAAATACTCAAACAAACATTAGCGACTGTGATTCTTTTTTTTTTTTTTTTTTAATTTCAGCATATTATGGGGGGGCTGTGATTCATTTTATAGTTCCGTAATGGTGGGAGAGTTACAAATTTGGTGTTAAGTTTCCAGTTTTGAGGCAAAGAGAGAAAAATACTCAGGTATAAGATTTGTAGTGGGCGTGAGCTGAGACGACACCATTGGTTCAGAAGAAGCTGTGCTGTGTTTTTTTTTTTTTTTTTTTGAGACAGAGTCTCACTCTGTTACCTGGGCTAGAGTGCCGTGGCATCAGCCTAGCTCACAGCAACCTCAGACTCCTGGGCTCAAGCAATCCTTCTGCCTCAGCCTCCTGAGTAGCTGGGACTATAGGCATGTGCCACCATGCCCGGCTAATTTTTTCTATATATTTTTAGTTGTCCAGCTAATTTCTTTCTATTTTTAGTAGAGACGGGGTCTCGCTCTTGCTCAGGCTGGTGTCGAACTCCTGAGCTCAAATGATCCGCGCGCCTCGGCCTCCCAGAGTGTTAGGATTACAGGCGTGAGCCACCGTGCCTGGCCTGTGCTGTGTTGAACACACTTTGTTTTGAATGCAGCAGATTTAGGGCAGTCTGCAGAGACTGACCTGGAAGGGCTTACTGTAGAAAATCAGTGCGTTTTTCTCCTAGAGCAAATGGTTAGAGGCAATACTGCATAGAGGTTAGCAAGTTGGGCTTGACCTTCAGGATTCCCACCCCTCCCCTCCTCCCTCCCAGCTGAGTGAACTTGGGAAAATTCACGAACCTCCCCAGAGTTCAGCTTCCTTGTCTACAAAATGGGCATAATGATAGTGCTCACCTCGCATGGTCAAAGGAATTATGCAAGTAAAGCCCTTAGTCTATCGCCTGACACGTATTACTCAATGAATGTTTGCTTTTATTGTTATTAGTTATAAAAATGATGTTAAGATTTTCTCTTTGCTGGAAGACAAACTGTGTACTCTTCACAAATGGTTGGTCCTACTATGAAAAACTACTCCCGTCTCTTTCTTAGACGGCACTTGGATTTGCAAGAACTGTAATAAAGTAATAAATAGATAAATAGTAAAAAAACAATAAAATAATAAAGTAGGAAGCCCTGCATTTAGCCTTCTATTTAATTCTGTGCTACTCCCCATTTTTCCAAATTAGTGAGCTTTATCATTTTTATGATTTTATTCTCCATAGAACTTTGCATTCACTGACTATAAACATTTCAGAGCAACCTTCAAGGACGTCCAGAAATCGGTCAACAGGGCCCCAAACCATGGGTTCACACCTCTGCCTGGATGGCTCCTGTCCACATTTCTGTGGGTTTCAGGACCCCCAGTGGTGTGAAGTCAGGTCCATCATTCGCTCTGCCCCTGGGGATGTTTCCTCCTGCTCTCTTTGCCTCCTGCTTTCAGTCTGATTTATGGCCTTAGAAGGTTGGCCTGCAGAGTCTTAATTTAAAGCCTCTGTCAGAGGTTGTTACATGAACGTGGTGCCAGTAAAAAGCTGTTTTCCTTTGGTTTTGCTCCTCTATTGCCTCTTTCATGGCATGAAATATGAGGTAGGAAAAGAAGGCTACCAAATCGGAGTGGGGGGAGCTATTGAAAAATTCTTACGTAATCCCCCTGAAGTTTGCCATGGCACCTTCCCAGCCAGGGGCTGAAAGCAAAATTCTGGGTCTTTAAGCCAGGTTTCCCAAGGCTGCCCTCCCCACTTGGTTTTTCTATCTCTTTCCTAAGCTGCCTCTAGATACTGTTCTGGTGGTAGTTATTGGAGGTAGAATTCCTAGCCTGATGTCAACTGTTTTAAACTCTTCTCCTTCTAACCAAGGGGATTCTATTTAGCTTTGCTGCATTTGCCTTATGAAAACAATAGTTTTTTAAAATTTTCCACATTTTATTTTATTTTAATAACGAATATACTATACATACCTGCCTCCTGGCCCTCAGATATTTTTATGCCCTTAAGGAAATAGTCCCCTTATCCTGCAATGGGAATTGCTGGGCTGCTGTTTTTCCCAGCAGTGAGACAAAGAATGGTTTTCCCATCATCATGTGGCTTCTCTCTAAAACAGCATTGAGCTACTTCGTGTCTCTGTACACCCACAGTTTGGTTAAACCTATGTGCTTTACATACATGTGTGTTGTTATCAGAGCCATTCGTGATACCCAAGGGGTTTGGCTCCTTTAAAGTAGAGCTGAGTGTCTGCGATGTTGATCATGTGTGCTGTGAACAGCATGGTTCTCCAGGTTGCAGATACCGAATGCCTGCCTCTAAGAATCGTATTTTTGTAATGCACTGTAAAAGTTCCATAGGACGCCTAAGACTATATTCCTGTCAACTTCTTTAAGAGGAAAATTGTAGAATAATGTTATGAAAAAAAAAGTAAAGTAAACAAATAAATGAAAAAATAAAGGAATAGTACAAGTTTATGATGTGATTCCTTTTTTGTAAAAAAAAAATATAAGTAGATGTCTACATTGGTATTTGCGTGAATGTGTGTGCATAACTGAAGATTTAGGGAAGGTACAAGTGTTTAAACTTTGGTGGAATTAGGGATTTTCGAAAAAATTTTCAAAAAAATTTATAATAAGAAAAGAAACCCAACACCATTTATTTTTAATAATAAGAACGAGAACAAAAACAAAAACACCAAAAGGAAAGTCTTTTGACTGGTCGACGGGGTAGGATTTTCTGGTACGGGGCTGTGCAGGTGTGAGACCCCCCTGGAGCTGGCCGTGTCTGGCACGGGGCAGCACACACTGTCTCGGCCTGGTCCTGGCTCCAGGGAAGCCGGGTTTGGCTGTTCAGACGTGTTCACATGTTCCTGAGGCTGCCGTATGTGGACACCTTCCTGCTGAGCCTGTTTTCTCTCCTGTTGGATGGGAGCAGCGTTGTGTAATAGGCTCAAGTCCATTCAGCCTCCTTTGTCCAGCCATGTTAGAGGGTGAGAAGGAGCCGGAGTTAACCCTCTGCTCTTCATGGGTGCTGAGCATCACTCCACGTGAGGCTGGTGGCCGGTGGCTCTGTCCTGCAATGTCTGGGCTTGGGAGTGTCCCTGCACACAGGCATTCCTGTATCTGCTCACCAGACAGCCAGGCCTCTGAGCCCACCTCCCCTGGAGCCAGCAGACAGTGCATTGGCAGAAGCCTCTCTGGAACAGTGAGGAAATTCCACCCCAGGGCACACTGGCCTTGAGAGGCAGCCAGGAGTGGCCGGCTGGCTCGTTGCTCCAGTAGAAGCTGTCAGGTGAGGATGCTGAGGAGCCCTGGCAGTGGAGATGGCTATGGGGAGGCTCTGGGCCTCCAGCGCCCGCACCATGGGCTGGCGGGACACGCGGCTCCCTGTGGTGACTCAGCAGCCATGCCATAGCTCCTTGGGCCCAGGCCTGGGTCTTTCTATTTCCTCTGGGTGCTGGGCACAGCAGTAGGAATGATAAGTCACAGGGGTGACATTCACCACTCATGAAGGCTGTGTCTTCTCTTGCAGAGAAAGTCCACTCGTGTGACCAGGAGAGACAGAGTGCCCTGGAGGAGGCCCGGCAGAATCCCCGTGAGGGCATCGTCATCCCTGAGTGTGCCCCCGGGGGGCTCTATAAGCCAGTGCAGTGCCACCAGTCCACCGGCTACTGTTGGTGTGTGCTGGTGGACACAGGGCGCCCACTGCCTGGGACCTCCACTCGGTAAGCCCAACCAGAGCCTGCCCTGCACCTCAGGCTGGGTCCTGGAACAGGAGGACCAGCTTCCTGCTATGCTGGCATCTCCCAGCATTATTGCCCTGCTTTGGTGAGAGTCACATCACTAGGAGAGCAACTTCCCCATTTGTGAGCAGAGGAGTTTCTTGTAGAAAGCCCCTGGGACCTGGATTCTGGTCACATATCTGTCTCTTTCTAGCTGTAGACCTTGGGAAAGTACTTATCCTCTCTGAACCTCAGTTTCCCTATGAGAAGGTTATTGCCTTGCCTGAGTCACTGGGTTCTATGGCAAAAAAGATCCTATGCGCAGCTGTGAAGTGACATCGTTATTATGCTTGGTTGGTTAAAATGACATGCCCGAACATGTCTCAATGGGACCATTTATGCCAAGATGGCCTTGTAGTTGCTGGACAGTGAAGGGGATATTTTGCTGCCAACCCTGGGCACTTTAGGCTTAGTGACAACACAGATCATTTCTAGGCAGTAGTGACCAAGGCAGGCTCAGTTGCCAACCCCTCCCAACCTCCTGCATCTCTCTCTTCCAAGCTACGTGATGCCCAGCTGTGAGAGCGACGCCAGAGCCAAGAGTACAGAGGCCGATGACCCCTTCAAGGACAGGGAGCTACCAGGTGGGAGATGCTGCTGCCCCTGAGGGTATCTTCACCTCCTTCTGTTGCTGCACCCCCTCATCCTGCAGAAGCAGCTCCCTCCTTCGGTCTGTTTCCCAGTCTGTAAGAGATAGCAGGGCTTGCCGGGCAGGAGCATCACAGGAGCATGAAGCCAGGAGCCATGGACTTGCATCCCAGGCTGGGATCTGTCCCTGATTAGTCCTGTGCCCTTGAGTGCCTTGCTTCTCTTCCTTGCGCTTGCCTCTTCATCTTTAAAATGCAGTCTTTGGGTTAATTCCTGTTGCAGTTCTGTAATTTTTTCTCCATCTGAGGGTGACTGGGACATTGTGGGGACTGCAAATCATTTTTTCCAGGGCTGTGAAGAGAAGATAGCTTCCTGGGAGGGGCTGCCCTGAGGGGTGTGGGCTGTGGCTGTCACTTTCCCTGCAGATACAGATGACCCCTAGTAACACAGGCTGACCACAGGTGTGACGCAAGACACACAGTCGGGGGCCCTGGGACCTTGAAATGGCTGCTGACCTGGGTTTCCCTTATTTAGGGTGATCTCTGCCTGTGAGTGGCAGTGAGATTAGCAAATATCAGTGGCTTGGAATCCTGCTGTCTTTACGCAGCACAAAGTCGGCTCAGTGCTGGAACCACGGCTGCCTTCCCGTGGCTCATCAAGACTCCAAGTGAGAACTGAAAGCAGAGAGTCCTGAAAGTCAGGGGGTTTCCACATGAGGTTGGTAGAAATCGCTGTCACAAGAATGCAGTTGTGGAGGTCAGGGTGCCGCCTTTTAGCCATCCCCTCCACAAATGTGAATTGAGATTCTACTATGTGCCCTCCGGTGATCAGAACTCACGTGAGGCTTACAGAGTGGAGGACATGGATAGTATACAAATAAATGAACACGTACCTTTGTAAACCACTGCAGCAGGTACTCTGAAGGAGGAGCGAAGGTGCTGCAAGAATGGCAAGGAGAACCTGCTCTAGATGCTGCAGCTTCTCTGAGAAGGAAGAGTTGACCCCGAGGCCTGGCAGCTTTGGAGAGAAAAGAGAATGAGCCAGTTGCTGCAGGGAGGGCTGTGGTCATGTGGAGGGCCCGCTGGGTGTTGGGGATCACGAACTTAAAGGGACACCCATCTATGCGGTTGAGTGCGGGGTATGTTCCCAAGCAACACTCAGCTACGTGGGTGTAGACGTGGAAAGGCATGTGTACGAGAAGGCTCATCTGTGTTTCACTGTGATTTGCTGCAATACTGCAAGGAGGAGAAGAGGAGCAAAGGGCTTAGGAATATTTACAACAGGGATTCTGTAATTACCATCTAAGCTGGTTGAGGAGGGACATGAAAAAAGGAGGAGGTTCTTGGGTAGATGCAGTGGTGGGTCTACTGAAGTCCACTTTGGCCCTCAGGGGTCCTCTCCCTCCCTTGTGCTCTCACAGCACCTGATTCTTACCCCTGGAGTAGCGATTTTCCCACTTTAGGATGCCTGCCTGGCATTAGCTTGAGTATATGGTGAAGTTCGTGAGGATAAGGACCCCGCGTACTGTTCATG